>CAIGRK010107097.1:0-10439 GCA_903798315.1 Fraxinus greggii
TCCACTTTTGCATTGTTTGATGACAATAAGTTTCCTTGGAAACGGTTTTCTTGGTTTCCCTCACACGAGCACAATTTCCATGATTTTGTTGAAAATGAATTCCCGCCACTTTGGTGGGAAAAAAATTTTCAGGTTACCCTTTTTTTTTTTGGTAATTGGAAAAAATTCAAGACACAATGGTAAAAAAAGTTATCACTTCTATTGACAATTTCATGCAAAACAAAGCCAAATGAATGGTATTTGATATGATAATTGTTTTTTTTATTTTTTTTTTAATTTTTTTATTTGGCATTGTGAATAAATTCTAGACCAAATGGTAAAAAAATTACTTTAATTGACAATTTCATGAAAAACGAAGTTAAACGGACACCAAACTTTTAACATTTTCTACATGGAAAATTATACCAATCAAACACAATTAATTACAATTTCCTATAAAGCAAATTCTAGATAATTCAATTCCCTGTAATTTATTTTCTTTCCACCCAAATTCCACATTTGCAATCAAACTGACCCTGAATTCTATTTCAAATTCATAAATCAAAATGATAATATGCATAATGCATATATGATGGGTTCAAGGCAAGTGAACTTAAAAAGTTCTTTTCTAATTGTTTTATTAAACATAAAAGAAAATTAAAATCCAAAAATTAATTTCTTTTTCAAATTAATAAACTGCAAATAGTTAGTATAACACAATACATGCACGATAGGGTATCAAGGCAAGTGAAAAAAAAAGCGAAAAAAAAAAAACTACTAAATAAAGAAAAATCTAAAAAATATTCGACGAGTCATACGAAATGCTAATTCTTGTAAATCACGATAGGATATCAAGGCAAGTGAAAAAAAAAAAGTTTAAAAAAAAATACTAATCAAAGAAAAATCTAAAAATGATTCGACGAGTCACATGAAATGTTAATTCTTGTAAATTAAGAAGTTATTTTTAACTTGAACTGAATTTGGAAGAAATAGCAGATAAAAGAGGAAGGAAATTTTGGAGATTTTTTTTTTCTTAAATTTGCTTATATTTTTAAAATTCACCTGTAAGTAAAATAAATTATTTATAAATAGAAATTTACGAGGGCGTTCTCAACTAAGAAGTATGAGATTTTGATGGATTTTAAATGTTTTTCTAAATTCCAGTGTCCTTAATTGAGATTTTAATGAATTCCACTAATATTTAGGTGTCTCCAACTTGGAATGAATTTCAATAAAATATAGATATCTTCAATAACTCATTGATTTATAGGGATTTCATTATTAGAGAGATTTTAAAAAATTTGAATGGATTTCAAGTTTAAAAATACATATAACAAACTCTTTGAAAATTTTACCAATTTTAACGAGATTCTTATGGATTACATAGAAATTATTTAAATTCACGAAATTTATTAGCATTTTTAATCTTTTAAAATTTATCAAAACCTCAGTTCAAGACACATTACTTTGTGCCCAAGATTTCTTATCTTGTTCTTTTGTCTCTATTATTTTCATATTTTGCTTAAAAAAAGGTTATTTTTTCTCTATTTTAAGGGTTCGTTTAAGATGACTTTTGAAAAGTCAAAAGTAATTTTTGAGATTTAAAAATTACTTTTGAATCTGTTTATTTTTTCAAATAACCTTGTCTAGAGCCGCCTCATATTCCTCTCCAAGTACAAAAATGAAATAACCAAGTGCCAATAAATTCTCAAATCCCGAGGACGATCGAAACACACCTTTACTTAGAGGATTGCCGGGGAGACAGCTATAATGGCTGCAATCTTTGTTTAGTTACAGGTGAAAGGAGGAGTAGACAATATAAAAGAACGTATTTGTCAATTCTCTGGTATTGATTATGAATAGTACTACTCGATTTTTCATGCCCTCGCAAACAAAATTGGCAGGTGTTTGGCCAGTTAGCCGCTTCCTTTATTATTTATACTCCATCCTAAAATTAGACCTTTTTTTTCCTATTTGTTTCAAATTATAGGTCACTTTAATTTTTTTTAACTTACAAATATGCCACTATTCAATATATTTTGTTATCAATAAATATGAACTGTCCTTATTCTTATATTAGAAAAAATGTAATAAAAATGAAATTTTTAATTATATTAATTATGTTTTCTTAACCGGTGTGAAAATGAAAGAAAATTTATATTCGTGGATGGAAGGAAATACACCTTTTTCTTCAAATATGACACCTATTTTAAGTCGTCTTTGGGGTGCCCCAGTGCAAGTTATATCTCGATTCGGCATGGCTCATTTTTTTCCACCAGTCCAGCCCATAGACTCGATGCCCCATAGCCACCCACCTTTACTCCCCTTTTTCCGTCAAAATATTGTTATATCTATAAATTATGAAACATACATGTAACAGAGGGGATCCTACATTGACCGACTCGACATCGATTATTTAATTGGATTGGGCCTATTAAACTAAGCAACCTCGGCAACCTCGTATTGGGCTTGAACTTGGGCCCATCTCCACTTCTCTATATACATGTGAAAGGGAAGATTTCATAACTAAGAGATTAAGTTTCACAAATTTTAAATTTAAGAAACTAAGTTTAAAATTTCAAATTTCAAATATTTTTATATTTTCATAAATAAATAAATTAAATATATATTTTATTAATTAAATATATTAAAGTCACAATTTCATATAATTTTATCACAAATTCCATATAATTGGTCACAAATCATAATTTTTATATGTCACAAATTATTTTACGATCATAATTCAAAAATTTATACGTCGCAATTTATTTATCGATCACAAATCTATCAAATTAATAATCACATATTATTTATTGGACACAAATCACAAATTTTATAGGTCACAATTTATTTTATAGTCACTAAACATCAAATTAATTGATCACAATTTATATTTAGGTCACAATTTATCGAATTATTGATAACAAATTAATAAATTTTTAGGTCACACAGTATGTATTGGTCACATTTTATCTATTTCATTGGTCACATATTATTTATTGGTCACACACCAACCAATTTATTGGTTATAATCAACCAAATCATTTGTGACAACCACCACACCATTACAACAGTCTAAACCACCGTCGCTAGAACCACCAACACCACCTCCCGACAACAAAATCATCGTCTCGAATACCATAACCAACATCATCACCAACACTGCATAGATCCACCACCGAACACTGCACAGATCCACCGCGCACTATACCACTTACAACACACCATAACCACCTTCTCGATCTCTATTTGCACTAAACCCAACCACCACCTCACTATAGATCCACCACCACGCCCACACCGCACCACCACCAACACCGAACAGATCCACCACCGCCACACCCACACCGCACATATCCACCACCATCACATACTACCACCGCCGCCACCAAGAAAACCACATCAACCACTATATCCAACAACCCACAAACTTACCAACACTGCCCACATCACCGCTGCCAACACGAGCATCGCCGCCCACATCACCGCTGCCAACACCACCACAAATAACGGTGGTTCTGGCATCATTGCCGGAAGTGAGCCGTGTAGTGGCACTGCACTCAGAGCAACGTCGCTGCGACGGTGTGGCAGGCACCACTAGAGGCATCATGATCCCAGCATTGACGATGCTCCTGTAGAATCAAAGCAACCGATCTGGAAGAGGAACTAGAAGCAGCGCTGCCTAGAGCGGAAGCAATAGACAGCAGAAAAGTAGTCAATCCAGTGAGAGCACTAGTCGCCAGCAAGAAGACGGAGAGAGAAGATAAAGAGTGAGAAGACGGAGAGAAAATAGAGTGAGACGATGTGGAAAATTCTAGGGTTTGTCGGTTTAGAATGAAATTGATTAGGGTTTGGGATGAAAATTGTAAAATTAATATTTAATATTTAAAAAAACTGATTTTTGAAAAGTGAAACTTTATATCTGAAATTTGTAGTTAAATTTTGAAAACTCTTGTTTTGTGTAATTTTCACAATATATATAAGGATAATTAGGCCAAATACACTCAAAACTAACAAATTAGAATAATACCCCTAAAACTAATTAAAACTTTCACCCCGTAATTAATACGCTCAAAACCTCCCCAACCCTCAAAACCTTAGAAAGCGCCAAATCAGAACCCAGAAATCCGGTCAATACTCCCACCACTAGAAATTTAAATTTTGGTTCACTGCCATCTCTATTATTTGATCTGGCTCATCACTGTTGTTTGTTCTTACACTCATTTTTCTTGCAGTCATAGGAACGGTGGCTGCCAATTCCTTATCAAGCATATCTCCATCTTTATCACATATGCCTAAATCATATTCCCATAAAGCTGCACCATCATCAAAGGAAAGTAAGACCTCCCGACTGTGCACCTAAAGAATCCTCGCCAATGCCTGTACCTAAATCATTGTCCCCAACAACGACACCAAAATCCTCCACCCTGAAATCCTCGAGCCCTAAATCTCTAGCAGAGTTCTCTAAGGATGAGCCCTAGTCTCCTACCAAGCCCCTGCAACGAAGCCGATTATCCTACACTCACACAGGGAATTACAGTTCTCTTGATGCTTTAAGACCCATTGGCATTATTGTAGAAGTGACGCCATTGTTGCGATAATGGAGAATTGCTACATGGGATCTTGATATAATGGTTCATCTAGCTTTTTGCATCAGAGTAGTATAATCGTTACATAATATGTTTAGTGGATTTGACACTCAACATGTTTTTTTTTCTTTTTTCGAGATAAAAAAAATCAATAAAATGATTTCGCAAATTCTTCACCCCTCTTGAAAAGAGACCAATATTAGGTATTCTTTGTCTTGTCTTTTTGGTCGAGTGTATTTTACGCTTGATCTTTAAGTATTCATTTTCCGTGAATGATACATGCTCAATTCTTTTTGTGGTTGTCCTTTTGTATCTACTATCACAATTCCTTTCTTTATGACAAAATGTTCCCAAATCTCCACATGTTGTGTTTCTCACTGTAGAATAAAGTGGGTGCATGGAAACTGAGAAGCTTTAAGAGATCATAAAGGTTTTTTAATACATGGAAATTTTTACAATTAGAGGGAGGGTCTACTAATTTTGCATATCTGACAGCAATGGAAACTTGTTCAACTTGTCTAATAATTAAATCATTTCCAAAGATGACCTTGGCAATCTTGGATTTTATTTTATTTTATTAAAAAAAAGACCATTTTGCATTTTAAATTATCTTCTTCTTATGTAGGGATGAAGTCTCCTAACATTTTTGATGGATGAGTTAGACATTGAAGAGCTGATTATGAGATCTTTATGCAACTCGATTGATTTATTGACTTAAAGCCTTTTTTGCTTGTTATGAGATCCTTAGGTAGCTCCAACCATTTTGCATTTGAGTTTTCGTCACTTTTTTAAATTTTTGTCACTTTTTAAAATTTTCAAAACTTCCAACTTATAGAGTATTTTGTTCCTCGAACGAAGTAATGCCCCATGATTATGTAATGGAATTGAAACATAATCACAAAGAGATAACATGTAAAAAAAAATCAACAATCTTTCGATAAACTCTTAGGTTTTGATTGGCGTTTGTCCCTTTTTCTTTAAGTGTTTATGTTTTTTTGAATTTTAGTCACTTCGTTGAATTTTCGTCACTTTTTAAAAAAAAAAATAAATTCTATGACTTCAGCTTATAATGTGTTGTGTTTTTAAAATGAAGTCATATTTTATGTTTAGCTAATACAAGTCAAGCATAATCACCATGAGATAACATGTAAAAGAAAATTACTCACACCATGGATCCATTCATACGATTGACGTTTCTCATTTTTTGAGTGTTTTTACTTTTTTGAATATCGTCATTTTTAATAAAACAACGTCACTTTTTTTCTACATGTTTGTCACTTTTGGATGTTTATTACTTTTGTTAATATCGCCACCTCTGAAAAAAAGTGTAAAACAGATGTCACTTTTTTATATGTTGCCTTTTTTGAATAAGTGATAAATGTTTTAAAATGTTTTTTGAATAATAATATTTTAGTTTCTCTTTATCCAGAGGATTTCAGTATTTTTCACGATCAGTCGAGCAAAATTCGAGCAACATCCATTCGTGTGTTACGAACAAGACCTTTTTATTGTTATTCACGTTTCCATCTTGCGTCATTCTACTTGACATAAAGTTCAAAGTTCTTTACTTAGGGTCTGTTTGATTGCGAATGTGAAAAATGGGTAGATAGAAAATGAATTATAGGGAATTGAATTGCCTAGAAATTGTTTCACTGGAAATTGTAATTAATTGTATTTGATTGATATAATTTTACACCTGAAAAATGTTGAAAGTTTGATATCCGTTTGGCTTCATTTTTATAAAAATTGTCCGTTAAAGTGATAATTTTTCTACCATAAGGTGTAGAATTTGTTCCAATTGCTAAAAAAAAATTTAAAAATTTTAAAAAAATTACAATACCGAATATCATTCGTTTGACTTGGTTTTAAATGGAAATTGTCAATAAAAGTGATAAACTTTTTTACCTTATATCTAGAATTTTTTTCAATTATCAAAAAAATTAAAATTCTTTTTTAAAAAATAAAACCATTTCATTTTGCCAAGAAAATATATTCCCACCATTTTGGTAAGAAAGTCAATTCCTTAAAAAATATGGAAAATGTGTTGATGTGACACAAGCAAATGAAGCTAATTTTATGACGAATTTTGTCAATCAAATAAGTCAAAAAATGATAAAATGAAATTTATCTTTCATTTTCCTTAGAAAATTAGGCTTATAATAAAACACAACCTTAAACTCGTTTATTTTATTTGGTATAGAATATTTGCATGTCATAGGGTGAATATGATGTCCGTTTTTAAGTCACTTTTCAAAAAGTGGTACTTAACTTTAGACAGTATTTATTTCTAACAGTAATAAATATCGCGGCGCTGGGAAGAAAAAAGAAAAGCATAGGAACGGCGGAGAAAAAGGCAGAGAAAAGAAAAAAGGTTGGGAAGTCAAAAATAATGGCTGGGAGGAGAGAAAAAGAAAGTAAAAAAAAGCTGCAGGCAGAGAGTACAGAAAGGAGAAGGATACACGCGCACATCTCGAAGAAATGAGACGACAAAAATATAAATATCACGTTTCGTTAATTTTTTACGATATCGTTTTATTTTTGCATATTTTTATTTTTACAGTATGAATAATTAATTTTTATATTAAAAAAATAATGTCGTCGACTTGATCCTTTATTTTTCAATTCAAGATTTATGTGATTTATTCTTATATGTGTTGATCTTACTATGAATTTAATGCATTGAATTACTTGATCACTAATTTGAGGATTATGTGAGCCTCTTACGAATAAAATGAAAGTTTGAGATTTAAATCATATAGTAAAATTCGATAAATTAGTATAACGCGTAGAGATACTTATACTAATTATTGCGATTATAATATGAATTTTTAGATCTACTGTTTCGATTAACTAAAGTTGATTCACATAGAGATATGAAATTTAATTAGTTAAATGGGTTCAACGAGAACTCGAGAGGGGGTAAATTGAATACAATAGAAGAATTCGATCGAATACTCCATTAGGTTATGAATCTTGAATTAAAAATTATGGTGATCAATAGATGAAATTGTTATGCCCTAATATTCATTACACATTTGAATATTCAATCAATCGTTGTTTGCAATCTTTTTATATTTTCGATTAATTAAAAGTGGTTAGGAAAAATAAACACAATCATCATAATTATTTACTTACTTTTATCAAATAGAAGTTAGAAAATTTTGATTAAGTTCTGAGGTATAGTTCTCGTGGGAACGATATTCAGACTTAATGGTACACTATAATACTTGTTACGATATCGTATACTTACGATATAAAAAACGCAACAATCATATTAAAAAGATTCCCCTATAATGCGAACTAACGCTGTAGAGATAAAATTAGATGATATCCAAGCTATGTTAGAAGTAGGGGTGTAACAAAAATGCTATTTGATTTTGAAATTTATATTTTCTATCCAAATTTTAAACATGATTTTTAGTAAATTTTGTTAAAAGTCGAATAAATGTATGATTAAAAAGTTTGTTAATCCATGAAATGTGTGATTAAAATCAATTGTTGATTTTGTCCTTTTAATCAACTTTTGTAGCTTGACCAAAAATTGTAATGTGGAAAATGGCTCTTGTTTTCATGACAATGATCGATGAAGTGGTATAATTGAAATAAAAATGCAAGTTGTCTATGATAGTTTATCAAATAGAAATTGGCTGACAAATATGAAACAATCCTATAAGTTGGGTTTACATCACTTGAAATTTTCTTTTTCCTTTTGACGAACAATGAAGAACACTGATTTTTTCCATTTAACAAAACCCGGAAATCATGTTGTTTTCTTGAGTCGTTTAGCACGTTTGGTATTAAAATTTATTTTTATATATAAATTTGATGGAATTTATAATTTTTATCAATTTATCAATTAATTTTTCAATAATAATTATTAAAATATACTAAAATTTTGACGTCAAATTCTTGTGCATAACACTCGTTCACAATATGAAATGAACCATTTGATCATTTATACATTATCGACTCTATTATTGATCGCATCATTCTTGCGCTCCTCTTGGTCGATGGTGTCGCAAAATGTTCTTCCCCTTGTTTCCGGCAGGCATGCAACGAAAAACCCGCATACGCTTATTGTTACGCCGAAAACTCCATACGATATCAGTCCATTCTTTCTACCGGCGGCCACCAGAACCGGGCTTAAAACACCTCCAAACACCAGCGCCTGCCTCACCATCGACACCGCTGAGTTCCTCACGCAAGTCGGAAACAACTCCAAAGTATAAATCAACACCACGTCGAATGCAGCGCACGCGCTGAAAAACGACACCAGCTCCAGTCCGATTTGCATCACCTTCCACCTAACCAACACGCATGCTACACTGCAAATTCCACTCAATAGAGCCAATCCCAGTACTGAAACCTTCCGGTCTAGTTTTTCTATAAGAAAGAACGTTAGAAATGAAGCTGGAAATTCAGACAATGCGTTTAATGTGACACTCCAGTATAGATCAAAATCCAAGTTTCCAAGGCCTAATGGCATGCCGTAATAGATTATTCCGACTCCAAAGGCAACCACCATAATCGCCACTAGTCGCTGGAAAGCCCAAGATTTTTGCAACAAGATCTTCATTGCGGAGTATATGTCAGTTTCTTGAGATTCCTCCTCCCACTCGACACACCTACCGAAGAAGCTTTGGGTTAAGCTGCTCCGGTTAGCCGGTGCAGCAATGCTTCTCAGTGTTTCAGCAAATTCTTCCTTCCGACCCTTGACGTAAAGCCATCGGGGAGATTCACGAACAAGAAAATACAAGAACACTGAGTAAAATGCAGATGGAACGCATGTCCACAGGTAGAGAAGTCTCCACGAGAAACCTCTGATCAGATAAGCCACCATCGGTAAAGAAAGAAACCCGAGAGTAAAACAGATGAATCCTACGATCCCAACATTTCCTCTCCATTTTTTCCCAACAAGCTCTGTCGAAAGAACAAGAGCACAGGTTCCAATTGTTGCCCTGCCAAAACCACTGATAAATCTCAACGCGGTATACATCCATACGTTGGTGGAGAGTGCGGTAAAGATTCCGGTTAGAGACATGAACATACAAGATAGAACAAGCATGTTCTTCCGGCCTAAAGAGGAATCCGCTAGGGTTGCAAGGACGAATCCACCGGCAAGGCAGCCCAAAAAGAACGACGATGCCGGGAGGCCACTGATGATTGAGCCAGCACACTCAAGGGACCACTCCGAGATGATGGATGTGTGAGCAGGCAAATCCCAGTCCCAAGAATCTCTAGAGATTTCACAGATATTTTTGCATGTGGAATTGCTCGGTGATGTACAGTGCCATTTTTGCTCTGCATCAGTAAAAACACTGATGAATGTTTGTTGCGCATCGAAAAACCAGGCGAAGGATACAAGGGTGGCTTGGAAGAACTGTCTCCATCCAAAGCTTCCGATGCACTGTTCGATTGTGTCATCCAAGGATGGTAGATGTTTCTCGAGTTTTGGGACCTCATTCTCTCTTTGCTGGAGTAGTGGATTTGGATCTGCCATTTTTGGTTAACTGGTGTGTTGTACAGCTATTTTACACTTGTTAAGTGATAAATCATCAGTGTCAAACGCTTTATATAGGCCGGGTTTCGTTTCAAGACTGAATTATGCAAATTTATTTTATTTTATGTCCATCCCATGAGCTGTACTAAAGTTTTTGGAAAATAATGTTTGTTCAGAACTATTGCAAAAACAGATTCAAAATCAGATAATTAAAAATTGATATAAATTGTCTATTATACCCTTATCTTTAGGCTTTAATTATTTTTTCAGCTATTTTTCGCAATTTTTCTTATAAAACTGGTATCACAGCCTAGTAACGAAAGATAAAATGATTTTAGAAGAATTATAAAATATTAATATATTAACTAATA
>CAIGRK010107106.1:0-10371 GCA_903798315.1 Fraxinus greggii
CACAAATCAAGAAAACTCAAACAAGAAATGGAACTTGAAACCTCTTAAAATATGAATTTTCTAATTGGTAAATTTTAAAATGCCACCCGAAAGCTAGAACTAAACATACAAACATGTACAATCATAATTTGAAGTAACGTTTAAAAACTATTATTTAATTACTCAAAACAATTATTAATATCATTTATTTAACAAAAGAAAAGAAAAATCTAATTTTTTTTTTTTAAAACAACATGGTCTCTGTTCATGTGATGGACAATCCGAAGCCTAAATAGCTATACAATCATGCGATAGATAATTCGCAACCTAAATAGCTATACAATCATGGGATAGACAATCCGCAGCCTGAAACTGCCCAGGATAAATCAATTTCACCATGGACACCAAAGCGATTCCAAATTTCAGCCAAATCTTTCTTAGTAATATTCAAAAATATCTCTGAAACTTCTAAAGTCTCTCTTCTACCACTAGTAGTTAAAGCCTCGCAGGCTTTATCAGCCTTAGGTTGGGGACAACCACCCTAATCACAAAATTTTGGGACATTCCCCAATTCTAAAGGATTCGTTAAGGGATGTGACCATGTCACAAGACACTGGGACCCATTTGAAGAAGAAGACGGCATGGCAGGATACAAATCACCGAGACGGGAACCTTCANTCTCTTCTACCACTAGTAGTTAAAGCCTCGCAGGCTTTATCAGCCTTAGGTTGGGGACAACCACCCTAATCACAAAATTTTGGGACATTCCCCAATTCTAAAGGATTCGTTAAGGGATGTGACCATGTCACAAGACACTGGGACCCATTTGAAGAAGAAGACGGCATGGCAGGATACAAATCACCGAGACGGGAACCTTCAACCTCATATCTTCGGGAAATATTTTTAGAATCACTTTGGAAAGTCATGATGGCAGAGGAAATGTATACAATTTAGAAGGATGAATAGAGAAGAAAGAAAGAAAGAAAGAAAGAAACCCATATGAAGAAATAACATATTTATAGGTTCCAAAAAGAAATGTGAATGTTAAATCACATATTTAGATGAATCAGAGCTAGCCAAACTACATAGGCAATTGCAGTCATTGAATATTAAAAGGCGTCTGATTAAGAATTCACGAAAGAACGCACTCGATCAAACGTATCTGACATTCATATTAAATGCGTTCAGGCCATCAGCCTAGAAACGCTCCATCCCCTAAAAAACAGCTCACATTACCCATCATTATTGAAGAGAAATATGTGAGTAACAATGAGTTTGAAACACATCAAAAGAAACAACAAGTTTTAGAATTTGTTAAGGGAAAGAAAATATGAAGTGTTCTCATAATAAGATGCAAGCATTTCTTTCTTCCTAACTGGCTACAGACTGTCAACACACCTGTAAAACATGACACTTTTGTAAACAAAATCAGTTATCAAGAAGCCAATAAAAACAAGGCACGCAATTCAAATATATCTCTCTCAAATAACTATTTTACTTATTTCTCTTGTTCAAACATAAAAATTGGTGAGTTTAGGAAGTGAAAATTATAGTTAGGTGAGTAGAATTTGTTGATCCGATTTGAATCATCAACAATTTTAATTTAGAGAGTGTGTTTGGTTCTCCAAATTTGGAGAGTAAAATTCACTCTCTATAATTAAATGCATTCAAAGTATTTCAATTTTTAATGGATAAAAATAATATAATAATTTTGAATAAATATAATAAAAATAAAAAATAGAGAAAAAAATAAATATTTTTTTTGTAGTAGTAGAATTATGTATTAAGGCTATGTTTGAGCGCATTTTTCAAAAAAAAAAAAAAAGCATTTTGGAATAGTGATTTGATAGAGAATGCGTAGTTAAAAAATAATGAAAAAATTTGAATTTGTGTGTAATATTATTTTATTAAGAATGTGTAAATGAAAATAAGAAAGGGAAAATATATTTTTAAAATAATAAGTACCAAATAAGGGCAAAATATAAAGAGTCTGTTGGAATACTTAAAAAGTTTTATTATTTAAATTTATATACACTCTTTAAATTGTAGAATATATTATTTAAAATTAGAGAGTTTTGTGGAGATATTCTAGTCCCTATTTTGTTTAGCTAGAAGATTGAATTAAATTATAAGTCAAAATCGATTAAAATTTTATTTATTTTTATCTAAATCAAATAGTGGCTTAATATGTGAATCAATACATTATATTACATAATTTTTTTCTTAATGTTGTCAAATATATTTCTAGATGGATGCCTAAGTTCAAATTTGATGTCTCATAAGGTTATCCATCTAATGATCTTTTCATTAACTTTTTGACATTTCATTATATTTTTGTAGCTTCAAAAACTCACCAAGTCCTTGTTTGGTATTGTTAAAAAATTGAGTAAAATTTAAATTAAAGTCAACAATTAATTTTAACTATTTATTTTATGGGAATCATGACTTTTTAACCATACATTTCATCAATTTTTTTTGAAATTTACTAAAAATATGATTTTTATCTTTACCAAATATGGGCTAAAAGTTTACGAGACAACGAATCTATAATTGAATAAGAACTTATTTGGTGTGAATTAAAATCAGATTTTTTTTAGTAAATTCTAATAAAAATGATGAAATGTATGGTTAAAAAATCGTGAATCGCATAAAATATGTTGTTAAAATTAATTGTTGAGTTTAAATTAGATTAAAATTTAAACTTTAATATTTACTATGGCTAAGTATTAAATAGATCGTCATATTTAAGTATTTTATGAAATTACTTATTTAAGTTCTTGTTTGACACTCTTTAATTTAATTTAATTTTTGCTATCAAATCATTTTCGATCACACATTTAAACAATAAAATATTTTACATGTGAGTTTAATTTTTTTAATACTTTTTAACTACATGTTTTTCTAAAAACGTTATTCAATTTTTTTTATTTAATGAAAATCAAACGGAGGCTAAATAGTGTTTGGTAGAGATTAAAATTAGATTTTTAGTAGATTGTAATAGAAATTTTTGAAATGTGTGATTAAAAAATTTTGTGATCTATAAAAAATATTGTTAATATTGATTATTTGATTTTAATTTAAATTAAAATTTGATTTTAATCACCAACAAACATGCCTAAATAAAAACATCTCGAGACATTCAAATCACGGATTATTAGAGATTCCCTTCAAAGTTTTTTGTTTTTACTTAAAAAAAAATGAATAAATTGGTAAGTGTTTCCACGTCATCTAGCGCGTACAAGAGTGAGGCAGCTGTATTCCCACTATATATAAGCTCCTTCCTCTATCCCCTCGTAGCATTTCGGTTGTTTAGAGATCTCTCTACATAGCTCTCCTCTTCTCTCTCTCTCTCTCTCTCTCTCAAAATTTCTCTAACGGCCTCTGCTAAATCTCCGTCTACTGTAGCCCGCAACAAACTCTAATTTGTAAAATTCCACAATTTATTTGAAATTTTGAGTAATTTTAAATCAAATTAGCTACAATTGATTAAATCTTGGTTTGGCTGATAGAGAAGATTAAATTTCGGGTAAATTTTACAAGCGTGTGCATATATACGTTATAATAGGGTTTGTGAATGAGAATGGGTGGTGAGGTAACGTATAATGAAGTAGAAGAGGAAAAGGTGAGAAACGAGGAGGAGGTGGAGGAGAAAATGGTAGTACAGAGGAATTATACGGCGGCGGTTGGAGGAGGGTTTCCTCCTCCGACGAAGGTCGTCGTGGTGGGATATGCTCTTACATCTAAGAAAACGAAAAGCTTTTTGCAACCCAAGCTTGAAGGTTTGGCTAGGTAAATCTTTCAATATGTTTTCCCTCTTTTTCTAATTGCTGAGGAAAATAAGTGCCATGATCTTTGCCCGTCAGAAATGATGCAATTTTTATTTATTTTTTTATTTTTTTTATCACATTTTCAAGGTTTGCGATAATTGATTTTAAAATTTTAGTTAATATTACTTATTATTATTGTTGTTGTTGTTGTTGTTGTTATTATTTTATTATTATTATTTTTTATTTTTGAGATTGCATTTGTTTTGTGAATTTGGTTGAGGCTTTTTACGTATGGAGGATGATTTTGGTGTTTGTTCCTATTTGTATGTACTGTTGTATTTCCCTACACAACCGAAGTTTGTCAAAGTTCATGTTCTTTGTGTACGCAAAATGCAGGAATAAGGGGATTCTGTTCGTTGCTATTGACCCAAATAAACCCCTTTCAGACCAAGGACCCTTTGATGTCGTGTTGCATAAGGTGTGTGCTTTGCTAGCTTACCCGGCTTAATTCGTTTGTTTATCCACTTTTAGGAGGATGCTATTTGATTATACGTTTCGACTACTTCATCCATGTTCAATAAATGAAATGTATAAACGTCTAACAGATTTCACCTGTTATTGCAGTTATCAGGAAAGGACTGGCGACTCGTACTTGAGGTTGGTCGGTCTAAACACACTACAATTTTATCAAAGTATAGATATGATTAGGAAAGCACAAATTTGACTGCTTAGGCTATTGCACAATATGATTTGATGATGTGAAATGGGCATGGAATGCCAATGACTTATGGGCAACCAGCAGTCTTTTTGCTTGAAACTTCTTCCCATCACACATAACGTGCAGTGCTGTCCTCTGTCATGAATCATGACTTGATAACTGAGGTCAAAGCCTCGATTTTCAGTGACAAGGATGTTCTCTGTCAAGGGGATGGTTACCTGGTTTGCAGGTTTTTTAGCATATCAACAAAAGATTAGGCTTCCTTTTTCCAGGGCTCACTATCAACCCTTATAACAGCTTAACAGGAGAGGGCTAACCTAGTTCTTTTTTTTTTTTTTCCCTCCTCTCTGGTATTCTCCTTCCAAGTGCTTTCTATTTTGTATTATTTGGATATTTATTCACTTGTCCGTTTATGCTATTATTTGTTGAACCTCGAGTGTGCTATATTTTCAGTTAGAATGATAGATATTTATGGATAGTTATTCAATAAACTATTATAATTTATTATTTGCTTTCGAATGTCTGGGGTTTTCAGCTATTTATTATTTGCAATAATAAACCATTTCCTGGGAGAGAATGTAGTGTGCCTGTGTTGATTTGGAATACCTGCTGTCTTTTAATTTGTCCTTGGCTGCTGTTCTCCTGTAATTTGATTATGTTCTCACGTGAATTGCTTAATTCTTTTTTTTTTAGTTTTCTTTTCTTATTATGCTTTCTTTGGCTTGGGAAGCTGTGAATATTGCCATGGTGGTTGGTCTCGAGGTGGAGGATGCAGTTTATCATCCATAAAGCTTGACGTTTCACAATAAAATTTCATGTTAGAGATGGAATGTGACTAAGATTCCTAATCTGTGTTTCATAATTTTATTCCTCTGGTTGAGAATCTGGAGCTTCTGACTCGACATGTCGTGCTTGTTCATTTTGTCGATATACAAACTTGAATATAATCTTCCTAGAACTCATCATTTACCATTTATTTACCTCCTTTTTGAAGGATTATAGGAAAAACCATCCTGAAGTCACGGTTCTTGATCCTCCAGATGCCATACAGCATGTGCATAATCGCCAGTCTATGCTTCAGGATGTTGCTGTCCTGAACCTGTCAAATGCCTACGGTAATTCTTGATCTAGATTAGGATGAATGACTGGATTTTTTGTTTCCTGATGCTTCCATTCTCTCAACCTCTTTTTTCTTGGGTGGATGGGTGCGGGTGTTTGAAGTGTGCTTGGTTCTTAATCACGTTCTTGCTACTGGACGAGGAATAATTTACAAATGTTTTACCTGAAGTTGTGTTTCTACAATAATTCTGCAAAATCTGATAGCTTTGTGTTCATCTGGTGTAGGAAAAGTAGGTGTCCCAAAACAACTGATATTCAAGAAAGAACCATCATCAATACCTGATGCAGTCAACAAGGCTGGGCTGAGGTTACCCATTGGTATGCCGTCATCATATGTTTACGTCTATCAGTTTAATCACTAATTTCAAAGAGAGCACGACGTTGTGTAAGTGTTATGAGCATTTAATTGTGCAATTATTATGATGTATGGGAAGTTCTGTATTATTTGGACAAATGTGATGATTTACAACTTGTATTGATTGTCACACAGTTTAGGAAATTTAATTGTTTTTTGGCTTTCACTTTAAATATTTCTTAATTTTGTCATTCTTTATGTTACAGTGGCAAAGCCCTTGTTTGCAGAGTCACATGAGTTATCTCTAGCATACGATGAATTCTCCCTTCAGAATTTGGAACCTCCACTTGTCTTGCAGGAATTTATAAATCATGGTACGAGGATGTCATTGACGTGTTAAGCAGCTCTTCCGTTCTTTATATTTTCTTTTCGTGTCTGTAGGAGGTGTACTGTTCAAGGTTTATATTGTCGGGGAAGCAATTAAGGTGGTCAGGCGTTTCTCCTTACCTGATGTTAGTAAGCGTGAACACTCTAAGAATGCTGGTGTATACCGCTTTCCAAGAGTATCTTGTGCTGCTGCTTCAGCCGATGAAGCAGACTTAGATCCATGTGTCGGTGGTGAGCTTATACTATTGGAGCACACAGATTATTCTATGCAATATATGTTATATGAATTAACTGATTGGCTTGTAATGTAGCGTGCTGGAATATGTTTATATTTCTCACATGGACCTCTTTAACGTATCTATCTGTTTTGACCTTCTGTTATTCGGCCAAGCTAGTGATTTGTGCATGCATCATGTTTAGCGATCTATTTCTGACCATGATAACGTATGCCAGAGCAGAACTTATGTTTTATTTGTTACCTTCTTCCCTGCAGAACTCCCTCCACGACCATTACTCGAGAAACTGGCGCAGGAACTACGTCGACGACTGGTATTCTTATTTCCCTTTCTGATTCTTCAACTGCATTAAGGAAGAAAACTGGTTTTATTTTTGCATGTAATTGTTTCTCTTCATCACATGATCGATCATTATTTACATTTCTTGATTTGTTCTATTCGATAGGGTCTTCGGCTGTTCAACCTTGATATAATTCGAGAGCATGGAACCCGAGACCATTATTTTGTCATAGACATCAACTATTTTCCTGGTATGCCACAGTCCAACTCTTATGTATTTCTAATATCACTTGTGATAGAGACAGCGAGGGATTGCATTGATATTTGAATTGCAAATCTAACTTCTTACCTGCTTGTGTATAATTTGCAGGATATGGTAAAATGCCAGAATATGAGCACATATTTACTGATTTTCTTTTGAGTCTGGTACAAAGAAAATAGAGGGGGAAACCTTGTCGAGAGAAATGTTTTGCGCATCACTAAATTTTGAATATTATTTCAGCCATGGATGGGCAGGACGAATTTAATTGCAGCTCCTGCGACTCAAGTCCATGGGTGGTGGATAGTGTGATGAACAATACCGAAGCATCAGTTTCTATTTTGCCGTCAATTGGCATGAATTTGGCAACTTGATGGACGGTATCTTTGAAGCCGTTCTGTTCATAATTTTGGGTCGTGCCTCTTCATTTCAAAATTCCTTTATGTTCTTCTAATTTCTTGCTTTTATACTCTCTCATATATGCACCGAGTTGTATGGCTCAGCTTGGCTGAATCCGTTAAAACTGGAGCCTATGTAAATCCGTTTTAGCTGAACAACATGTACATTGTATTCTATTCTGATTTGAATTTGTTGATCCTTCTTTAGTTATTTACACAACTTCAACTTTTCGTGTTCTGTTGCTTGCCGTGCTTAATCATACAAGCAGTGCAGATAATTCTCAGATTGCTGTTCATTAGGCGACTGAGATTCTTGCCTGTGTTTTCCATCATTCTTCCTGTGCGAGAGATCTTTTTCTTTGAGGTTTCATTCATTTTAGAAAGGGTCGAACTCTCCATCTCTCTTTGGGTCCATTATTTCTTGTTCAGTGAGTGGCATGTATTTGCACGAAAACAGGTACTTTCTGAAAAACAAATTCTTGTTCGTGGAAGGTTTTCTTTTTGAAAGCTTAAAAGTAAACGATTATGAAATGAGAAGTGGTGTTGTGAGGAATTTCAGTACACGAAATCAATCATCGATTTTGCTACACGAACAGGGGCAAGAAACAGGGTCTATTTCCAAGCTTACGTGGCAACATTTTTTTTTTTTAAAAATAAAAATACAAACAAAACAAAAACCGCACGTGCAAACCAATTATTTTCTCCCAAGTCTGCCTTTGCTTTGCTACGCCCACACATTTGTATCTTATCCCTAATCGAAACCCAGAAAAGCAAAAACCTTCCCGACGGCTCACCGTCTCCGGCCACACTTCGATAGAAGGTTCGCCGCTGCCCCGGCAGAAATCCCGTCCAGAATTTAGCCGGCTCACGCTTACCATCTCCGGTCGACAGAAATTGCGTCCAAGAAAAGTTTGTTAAATATATGATATTCTGGCAATGAAAGGCAAAATTACACGAACAGTCCAATACTTGATTTTCAAAGGACAACAAAAAATGGAAGATCAAATGGTGGAAAATTAATGTGTGTGATATTATGCAAACTATTCTCTGAGCATACATAGTAATCACCAGCAAATGAATTATCTGTCATACTTCAGAACAGACAGTAATCCATATATGATGTTGCCGGCTGACTTCGGATTCGACCATTTTGGCCGGATGACGCAGGGATTTATCATTGCCGGAGCCGTTGCTGGAATCGGTTTTCCGGGTTTCAATTTGGGGTTCTTTTTGGGCTAATTTCATGCCAGTTCAAAAGTATTCAATTTTGATAACACTTACAAAAATGATCAAATTTAGTACTAAATTGTCTATTATACCCTTAATGAAAATTAATGTACTTTTTTTCAATTTGTCATGAATTTCGAGAAGAAAAAATAACTTCTATGAGAAGCTAGGTAAAAATGATGTTCTCGATATTTTAAAAGTTTTTATCGATTTTGAACCATATTTATCTTTATATTTCATTTATCTAGAACGAGATTTCATTCAAAACATGAGAATTCTCTACATTTTAAAAAGTTCTTGACATTTGAAATGTAATTTTCGATATTTTATACATGTGTCAATAAGAAATAAAACATTTATTGTGATTTGATGTGTACTTTTGAAATAAGTAGGATATGTTATGTCTCAAAATTTTATTGATTTATAAAATATTTAATTGTATGCACATTTTTGTCTTTATTGTGGAATTATAAATTATTAAAAATGGTATTTTGGTCTAAAATATTGCAAAATGAACATTGAACAAATTTTGGACATTTTTACAAATGACAATGTGAAAGTAAACATTACTTGTAATTTCCTGTTCTTTCTTTTTTAATTGTTTCCCACAATTTATGTCTCCGTCCTTACTTTCTCTCTTTTCCATCCTCACGTGCTGCGTTTCCCTCCAATTCTTATTTTTAGTGCCACTTCAATCGTTTTAAAACCATGTCCAATGTGTTGTCATTGAAGCTGTTCAATGAATATTATTCTAACTAAATGCTGGATTTAGTAGTTCAGTAAGGGTTGTGCCTGTGGGCCACCAAAAATTGAAGGTTTGACGTAATGTGATCATATTTCTTTTCTAAGCCCCAATTTGACAATCATTATATAAAAGTTTTTTTTCCTGCCTACTTATTTTTAACAATACGTTTACACAATAAAATATTTTGTACATATCTATACCCACTCATAGGCAAAATATTTTGCCTCCAAAACTTCTTCTTCTTTTGATTCCATCAATTTATCTATACTCTCCGTTTGATTTTGAACAAATACAATACAAACTTTGTCTTGATTTTCTTGAAAAAATTTCAACTCTTGAATCTTTTTTAGGATTCCTCATGTCCATATTACAATTGATCAGGACTCTAAGATCTGACCAGAACCCAAACAAAGACGTCTTTAGAACACTAGACCTTTTAGTTTTTAGTGATTTAAGAATTCTTGTTGGAAATATAATCATCAAGTCTTGAAAATAGACTTGGATAAATCTAGTATTTAAGGAACTTGAAGCTTAAGTTCTAAGACAACTATAGCTCTTTCAAGTATTTGGACAAATTCGAATTTTGACTTTTATTAAATTAAACCTTGGGTTTGATCATGTGGTCTACCAGTTGACTTAGGTCAAACTTTGATAAGGTAATATGTAACACTTAGACTTTAATTTTAGGAAAAATTGCAGTCAAGGCATCAAATATTTCATTTAGTTGTAGACTTTGTCTAAACCTTTTATTTGTGCCACTCGAGATACTAAACTTTTAAAAAAAATTGCAGGTCTAGTACAAATTGTCGTTTTTCGGCTATTTGACTACCAAAATCGTTAGTTGACCCAAGAAATTAAAAAAAATAAAAATTCTTCCCAAATAGGTAAGAGCAATCTGGGCATTACACCCTTTCCATTTCTATTATTTCACTTCACTGTTCATTTTTCCTCCATTTTCATCA
>CAIGRK010107264.1:0-16213 GCA_903798315.1 Fraxinus greggii
AAGAAAAAATGTATTGTGCACAAGAATGGAGGATATTTGGTAGAAGTGATTAGACAAACCAACTTCCCCAAGGAGACAAGCCCACCTGAAGATTAAAGATAAATGGGTCCTTTTTTGGGAGTTGCATTGATTTTAGTCATTTCTAGGGTTTCTTGTTTTTGGTCTTTCTTAATGTGATTGCATGGCAATTGTCATAAAACCCTATCTTAAAACTGTAGATTTTGACAACCCTAATTGACTTTTATTGATATAGCCCTACAAATTTTATCCTTAACTTGCCTACTTTTATCATGTTTGATTCCTGCTTTTCTATTCAAATGACTGGTTATGTTGACAGGGGTTTAATTATAATACAGTCTCAGATTCCTTAACATAATTCTTGGCATAATAGCACACGTTATTTTATTATTGAATTATTTTAAACACGATTAACTTTTTTTATCGAATCATCTACTGCGACATCGAATTATGTTACTTCATCTGTTAAATTTCTTTCGTCAAAGTGGCAAAATCTTAATTATATACAGTTATATCTAAAACATGCTCTCACTTTTTTCTTTTCTTTTTATTTTTTATTTTTGCCTATCATATATTGTCGGAAAATTTTGAGAATTCTTTTAAAATTTGTCTTCCCAAGCATGTGTTGTTATTAATTCCTGATCAGGCACATTGTGGAATCAACTCGGCTCCCTGCTTAATCAACTGACTCGTCAACCAAAAGTATCCAATTAGTAGCCGACACGAAGCTGGCACAAGCCAGTCGCAACAAAACAATAGCAACAATTTTCCTTCCGTTTGATGACAAATTTCTTGCAGCAAAAATTCACATATTTATGACGTGGGCTTTCGTGTGTAATCTTTTGATTATTTGAATTTCGTACCCGCCAAAATCAATACACATGTTTTTCTTGTTTCCATCTTCTTCACCTTGCCTCTCTCATATAACAAACACAAATATCTCAAGTTTCTTGCGCAAATCATTATAATTACCAATACACATTACAAACTTGCAAAAGTTCGACTAGACAAAGGACTCTTGGAAGAAGAGTTTAAAAGAGGATTAGTTCCATTTTATCCCTCACGTACTTTGCTAATTCTAAAGAAAATATCCCAAAAGAATTTAATTTAATTACAAAAGATTGAAGAACGATTTTATTAGTTCAATCAAATAATTATTATTTTCTAAGGCCTCAATGAATTTTAATTAAAGTACTATTCCCTTTTTGAGAAATTAAATATCATAGATGAGGCCAATAAGTGAATAATTATGATTGGAAAGCCAAACAAGAAACAAACACAAATATGAAAGAGATTGTCCATTTCCATTGAGTTTGAAAGCTGCCACGTTATAGGTAGTGGGCTAATACCAAGTACATCTTTAAATTGTGGTTGGATTGACCTCTTTGGAATAATGATGTTAAAGTCGGTCCAAACATAAAAGAAAAAAATGTGAAATTTCAAGAATTAAAAAATCGACCATATATGTCAAATTACTTTTCACATAAGTTTTATTTAAAGGAAAATAGTTAAATACAACTCATAACTCGAGTCAAGTTTGGTCGATTTCGTCAACTACTTAGTCAGATCAACGTCCCGACCGAATCTGATAACACGATATTAGGTTATAGGGCCATTGCTACAGTGTGATAAATTTGTTTCACTTACGTACAAAAAAATTTAAAACTTGTCAAACACTAGTCTTTTCACCTCATTCAGCCGCAGTGGGAGGGTTCGATTTGTGGGCACCAGTATGACAGCTCTTATACCCTGACCTGCTGAGACACATCCCGTGATTTACATCCTCCACAATACTCTAGGAACTCTTGTACCCTGACCCGCTGAGACACATCCCGCGATTTACCTCCTCCACAATGCTATATGAACGGGGCGGTGTGGGACCCTCAAGGTTATGGTTCAACCTTTTTTTTCATAAAGGAAAAAAATAATTTTTTTACTTGACTATAGGTTTTGAACCCCTTCAGTTCTTTATTTTTTAATTTTTTAGATTATTGTTTGGACAGGTTTATAAAACACCGCATCTGATTTGTTAAAATCGAATAAAATTACTAAAGGAGAATGATATTATAAATTTGTACTAATTTTTCGTTTTGGAAAAACAATCTGAACTCATTCTTGTACTTATATTGAAAGAAAAGTAACTTGTTAATTACCTCTAGTAAATAATCAAATTCACTTTTTTTTGCACAAGAAAAAATAATTATAACCTATAATTTTCTTGAATACAATTTTTTTTCATAATATTGTCATAAAAATAAGTCAACTTAAATTAAAGATATAAAAAAAATGGCAAACTAAATGAAAAAATTAGTACAGAAAAATATCGAATTCGCTGGGAAAAAAAAAAAAACTGCCAATACATATGAATATTCATATTTTCAAGAAAATTCCAGTGTATAGCTCATCTGAAGACTGCTTTTCATCATACAAACTGAAAGAAAAAGCTTAAATTCTCGAAGTACATGTGTAGGATCAAAATTTTTCAAGAGCTATTTTGCTGATTAATGTACATATACATTGGTTGAAAGAAACAAAAAAAATATTATATAATTCAAGAATCATTACATTCTTGCCAGCAAACTAACATGATAACACATCGCCGGAGAATGTAAAACCTTGCTCTTTGCTCCTTCACTAGGCGGCTACACCTCTGCCCGAATGACCTCCTCTGCGGCCGGCGGCATATCTCCCCGAAGCTATTCTGTTCTTCTTCTTTCATGGCAAGAGAGAGAGGGAGGGAGAGGGAGAGGGAGAGATTGAAGGGGTGAAGAGGGTTCAATGAATGTGGTATTATTAGTATCATACGAGGATTCTGGGCACATATATATAAATGAATATGAATGAATCAGATAAGAAAGTGTTTGGGTTTGAGTTAATAAGTGGGGGTCTACCAACTTCAATGTAGAACATAGGGTACACAAGGAAAGGGATAATACATGCAGGCATACATATACGTGTCTCTATGTTGTTGAGCATGGACGAATCCAGGAGCGGACTAAATTTTTTTAAGTCGAATTAATATGTAATTCTTCATATATTTTTTATATAAGAACAAAAATTTATAGATGAAAAATTGAAATGTCGGCTAGCCCCTAAATTCGTTACCGATCTTGAGAAAAGTGTCTGAGTTGTTTATAATTATTCTAAATTTTAAATAAATAAAATGATTGATGAATAAGTGGATAACATAGATCCCATAAAATATGTGGATAAAGATTTATTAGAGCTATTATAAACAATAGGCAAACAAGGAATAAAATCGTGAACTTAAAGCGCTCGTTTGATTTTGCAAAAACATTGATAAAAATTTAAATCAAAGTTAATAATTAAATTTAATCTCTCATTTTATGGAATTCGCAACTTTGATCAGTTGATCGACAACACATTTCATTTTTTTTTTAAATATAATAAAAATATGATTTTTGACAAAACCAAACACGGACAAAGTTCTTGTAAATAAACCGCAAAGAAGGAATTCAAAGTTTTTGGTGTATCTTATCATATACCTTCAATCGGAATGGAAGACATCATATTAGGTTCCAACAAGGCCATCGAAAGCTTATGTGACACTAATTGAGCATGTAATATCCACATGGTTAGTTAGCAAATTTTTGTACATATTTCCGACAATATAAAGTTGAAGATATAAATGCGATAATAAGTAAAAATTAAAGATGATTAATTGGTGTAATTAAAACCGATGCAATGAAACAAATATACGATGATGATGATATAGCATTTTCCAAGAGATTCTTTATAGAGAGTCGAAAATTTTACACGTTCCAACAAACTCTCTACTTTGACGCTTTATTTTGTTTTTCTCAAGAAACATTTATTAATTTCTCTTCATAATTTATTTAGCATGATTTTTATGTCAATTGATTAATCAATTTAAATGTGGTTTGAATAGTTTAAGAATAGTGATGGCAAAAAAATTCGCCCCACTCAGGGATCGCCTTCCCGTCTCGGGTCTCGGGGCGGGGCGGGAAATAAAATTTAGTTACAATGTCATTCTACTTATAAATATTTAATTTTGGACATTGTTTGTTTCGAGTGCTTACTTTGGATATTGGTGTAGTTAGTTTGAGCATTATTTGCTTTGAATTTTAAAATTTTGAATTTGTATTTTAACTAAAAATTTTTGGAAAAAAAAAGGACAAGAAACGGGGTAGGCCCGCACCCCACACCCGTCCAGTCTAAGGCGGGGCGGGGCAGGGCAGGCTGCCATCTCTATTTAAGAAGTAGAATATTGAAATATGTAATTTATTAAATGTAATCATTGTACATTGAGAATAGAAAGTGAGCTAGACCGTCTAAATTTGAAGAGTAAAAGCCGTTCTCCATTTTGAAAAGTTAAAATATAAAATTTCTTACAAGTCATTTTTAAGTTTTGACTCTCTAAATAAAAAAAAGAACATTTTGTACGTAGAAAATATATTGGAGATGCTCATACGACCATATTCAATCCTAAAAGTGATCACCAACATGCCTTAATACCCTATGTCATCATCACTAAATTGATTGGAGAATAAATTAACTTAATTGCTTGAAACGAGTTTAAAATATATTAAACTGCTTTATTTAAAGTACTCTTAACGACTTAACCCTTGAGAGAAGGAAAGTTTATTTATTTATTTATTGAGTCCGTCACCGCTTCATACACCTTTTGTCATTAAGGACTTTACGACAAAAGGATATTTTATAAATGAGTATATATTTAAAATCGAGATATTTGTTCGACTTTGATACTACGCCCGTTGGTGCAGATTAAAATCAAATTTTAATAGATTTTAATAAAAGTTGATAAAATATGTAGTTAAAAATTATTGTTCAATTGAAATATTTTGTTAAAATTAATATTTGACTTTTACTCGTTACTTTACCTAACAGTTAAAACAACATGACAAATTCAATTAATTAAATTATATTCACACTAACTAACATTTGTTAAAGTGTATAACTAATCAAACTTTAATTTAACTACGTATTTTATAAAATCTACATTTTTTTATCAACTTTTCAGTAATACATTACATCATTTTTTATTAAAATCTACTAAAATTTTTTAATCAAAAGTTCTGACAAACAACCCTCAATAAGAATTACATCATGAATACTTTTGAGCATTTAACATTAATTTACTTAAAAATTTAAATAAAATTCTGTCAATTAACGTATTAGAGCTTCATGCTGATAACATATTATAAAATTGTGGAACGGAAGGAATAAGGTAAAAATAAATAAAAATAGTAAGGGTAAAAAATCTTGTGCATATTCATTATAATGATGGATTTGTAATACGACCTTCTAAAGTAAGTAGAAGGTCATATACATATCGATGATGTTACAAGTTAGGTGGAATAATGAGATATGATAGTTCAATTTTAATGAGAAAGAGAGGGAGTTGAACTATCATATCTCATTATTTTATCTAAATTGCCACGACAACAATGTTCTATTATTATAATGATAAATATCATTATTCTAAATTTTATATCAATGTTTCGGCTATATTCTTTGATCACTCTTCTTTCTTTTTGGTCAAGATAAGCCTTTCAGCAGCTCATTTATTTGAAGAAGTGGATTCAAGAAAATTTTATATTCTCAAAAATTACAAGTATTTAGAAGTTGAACTTCAGAATATTAATGTAAAATGTATATTTTTACATATTACTCGAGCAATATTTATCATTAATAAATTGGTCACGCCCGATCGAGTTGGTCAAATTCTTTTTCTCATTATGTGATGATTCAAACAGATAATTTGTGTATTTTGGGGGCATGGGGCCATGGGGGTGTGACTCCGTGTGGTTCCCACAGCTTGAAGATATATATGTTAAAAATTATGAATTACTTTTTCACTTGCACAAGTTAAATTCTTTGCACGATTGCGTTAAGGCACACTTTTGAAATATATTAATTATTATAGCCTCAAGAGTAGTCAATTCTAACATTTACGATGAATGTCGTATTATATTATGATTAATATTAATTTCAAAATACAGTCTATTACATATCGTATACAATTAGAAGTGACAATAGAATGAACTTTTAGTACTGTCTATTATATATATATCACATATAGGTATGTCAATAGATCCAACCGAGCTGACTCGACTCTTAAACACCGAAGCTCGGCTTGTGGTAAAAAAAGGGGGCTCGATTCGACCAACAGGCTCGTGAGCCTCACAAACCGACTCGTTATTTATTTTCTTTTTTACAAAAATCTAATAGAATAAACCAAAAGCAAGCTTTTTCCCAAGAAGTTAACGAAGTGAGCCAAAAAACGAGAACGTCCATGAACCCAAATGAACTAGCTCGTGAAAAAAAAAAAAAGGTGAGCTAGGTTCGAACCATGGCTCATCTCAAAATGAGCTTGAGCCTCCCATGAACCAAATCAAGACAAGCTCGCAAGCAGTTCAACTCATTTATCACTCCTACAGATAACTTTATTATCGTTAATTTATGCACTCGTAAAAATAATTGAGTGTATTTGTTTTGAGAAGGTTTTTTTCCAAAGTAATATAAGATGATATGATAATGCGATGATTGAATATGATGAAATTGAGTCAAAGATGATGATGGAACATTTGACCTCGTACACAATAGGAACCTAAATTATTCCTTTCATGTCATACCATACAACTTTTAATCAAATTCGTGCGTTACTTAGTAAATTATACGTAATAATTCACATAATGTGACGGTGATCCACTATCCATTGCAGTCCTTGCCAGCTACTACATATAGACATTGTCTCTAACCTTTCCTTCTACATAAAGAAATGTGTGATGGTGCTTTCACTAAGTTTATGGACGAAGCTGAAGTGAAATATCAACTTCAATAACACAAATGTTGTCGTGCATTAAATGTCCTCAAAATTTAAGGTTTCTTCTTTACTACTCGTTTGTAAATGTCGAGTTGAACTAGAAATTTGATTTAGTGGCAACGTAATTTAACTAAAACGAAAGATTATTAAAAACGATCGAGATAATGCCACGAGCATGTAAATAAACGAGCACACATTTTTTTCATCACAACTAACTTTTGTACGGGCCGGTGAAGCTTTTTAATCTTAAGAATTGATCGTTAGAGTGGATATATATCGATCGACAGTATAAATTTCAAGTTGATCAATAGGTATCAAGAATTGAATTGTTAAAAATTCTAACGGTAATACTCAATGAGGTGATTAATTTTTTCCTAGTCAAAAGAAGAATCCGGATTAAGAAAATTTCTCCAAATCCGGCGGAGGCAATTTTAAAGTGGCTCCGATAATGGTCAGGGCCAAAAATCAAGTCAAAAGGTGTAATCGACAGACTACGCGTCAGCATAACTGCAGGGGACAAGATACTAAGTAAGAGAATAATGAATTATCAAAGAATTTTTTGGGAAGCCAGAAATCCCTTTTCTACTTCCATTACATAATCCATATGTACATAAATGGGAATCCAAGGCCGAAAGAATGTGTTGAACACAATGTTATAGAACAAAGTTTGCAGCCTCGTCTACTCGAGCGAGCTTTAAACTTTGAGGTTTTTATTTAAGAAAATGTATCGTAGCAATTCAACATGTTCACTGGAAAAAAGATTTATAGTATCAAAGGGACCAATCCCATTATTCCCGTGAAGGTCAATCGAGATTTTGGAGCATGTCTAGAAATAGGAAACCCATGTTTTTCAATAGTAAGATATGCATATTACACAAATTTGTTGATTCAATTAAATATTGAGAACTATTTAAAATCACGATCTCGATAGGAATACTAACGATTAATTTGATCAACAAATTTGTTGATTATTGAATTTTTATTTTTTTTAAATCAAATTTATATGAAAATGGCTCGTTTTGTATGGAAAATTAGCATTTATCATCCAATCCCAACATTGTTGACTAAAACTGAGGGCAACCCTTAAAGCTCACTATCACCAAAGGTCACAAAACCTATCGCCTTCCTCATTTTTCGGTCACTTCTTCTGTCATGTAAATTTTCACCACCGGCAGGACCACTATGCGCGGTGACAATGGTTTTGGGGGTTTTTTGGGATTTTGGAGTGGTTTCTTCCTCCTCCGATCTGCTTAGTCAGATTTTTGCGATTATTTTCGTTGGTGGTGGGGTGGGATGAAAAGCATTTGTGATTAATTATTTTGGTAACTTTGAAAACAAACTGATTAGTTTGTACTAATAAATAGGTCAATGAAATGGATAATTCGTGACCAATAAATAATATGTAATCTAAAAAATGTGTGATTGCGACTAAATTTGTAATTGTAACGTGCAATCTTTGGATTTATGACCGTGACCCTATTATCGTGACATTGACCCGTTATCAGGTGTGACCACCTGATTTTTGAAAGTTTTTTTTTTATAAGTTTCTTATTTTCGAAGTGTGTTGTTAAACCTTTATAATTATATATTCTTCCCCAAATAAAAGGCAAGTCCAGTTCAGCTAAAACTTGTGTGAAAAAAACTGGGCTGGGCTTAGAAATCATGAGAGTAACTAGTTCTTTATTGGGCTTTATTTGGTTGGTTTTGATGGTGGGCCTTTGTTGATTTGGACTAGTTCTCAGCTGGGCTTTAAAAATAAAGTTGCCTTCAATTTTAACCCCGTGAGTTACATTAGATTGCATGTGAATTCTTATAGAATTGGAAAGAAATGTTGGGCGGTTTGATAATTTTATTTCTGATATTGAGTTATGTAAAAGTCACGTGCGATTTTAATACTTACATTGATAGATTTTGCCTCACGGGGACCTAAAATTAAGATTTAAATAACTTAAGAGATTTAGAACTCGCTATTATAGGTTGAGGACCAATAAGCTCATTACATGAAAGATTGGGGAGCCAATCCCCTTTTTTTGCCCTTTTGAAATATCATAATTTTTGTACCAAACTAAATTATTGAAGAATTTTGAAGCAATCATAGATCTAATTTCTTGTTAGGTGTGAAATAATTTAGAACTATGATGGCATGTCGTGAACGTTATTAGACATTATTACCAAAAGAAAAAAAAATTTAATCTTGATTATTGTATCTTTCAGTGCTTTACGAAATCGTACACATTCTTTTGTCCATTAAAAAAATTATACTATTTTTTTATTTCACCATTTCCCTCGAATGAGACTCAATTCAAGACTACTAACCCGATGAGACTTCCATCTTATCACCTGAATTAGGTCTTAATATCAATATCGTACACATTCTATAAGTTGATTGTTAAAACGATTCGTGTTACAACATTGATTCGGTTACTCGAGATATAATCAATTCGAAGTAAATATTATAGCCGAATGAAACTTAGGACGAGAGTGCTTCTTTTTTTCAATTTATATATGTATTATATTTATTTACTCGGGATTTTCTTGATATATGCTCTGTGAATTATTTAAGCCTATGTGATGGTTAAAGGTTTTTAAATAATAAAGATTAATATCTTAAAAAAATATAATTTAATTATCAAGGTGTATCGTGTTGTGGAGATAGGAAGAATTAAGTAAATGTTTGAGCCACATTAAAATTTTTATTATCATTCTTTTACTAATTTTCAACCAAACGTTTTTTAATAAAATAATATTTTCTATCACATCAATAATTTTTCCTTCTTTTTCAACCACACATTCTCCATCAATCTACTATTCCAAAATACATTCTTCCAAAATAATGTAGCTCAAACACACCCTGAATATCTGCGACCTATATAATATAACATGTGACTTGTGAATGGTGACATTTGACATGTAAAATANGGTTGGGGGAGGGGTGGGTTTTTGACGCCAGAAAATTGTGATTTTGTTACGAAATTGGCATGTTTAGCCCTTGTTTGAGTCACATTAAAATTTTCATTCTCATTCTTCTACTCATTTTCAACCACACATTTTTCAATAAAATAATATTTTCTATCACATCAATAATTTTTCCTTATTTTTCAACCACACATTCTTCATCAATCTACTATTTCAAAATACATTCTTCCAAAATAATATGACTCAAACACACCCTTAAGAAAAATCATTCGATCAATCACGATTTCTGCTGACGGTTGAAAAATCACTTATAAGCTTATTCATGACTTATAAGCTAAATAATTTATATTTTATCTATAAATCATTGAAAGAAGGTCATCGAAGTTTAAGTTTGAGTAAATAATTGTTTATTTCGAAATTAAGGAAAGATACAAAACAAGAGGGTCAAGGTTTCTTAGAGGAGGAGTAATGAATTGCTTTACTTGTACTCAAGTAAAAACTCATTATATTTTTAGAATAAGTTTCAGTTTGGCAACCAATCTATAAATAGTTTAAAAATTTAACTAAAGTCCAACAATAATTTTAACGATATACTCATTATTTATTTATTATTTACACATTTCGAAAATTCGTTACTATTCTTTTTATAAATAACCTGACTGAAGCTGTAGATGTTTTCTAGAGAGAGGGACGATTCATATCCTTTCTATCTATTTTGCACGCCGTAAAAAATATTACATTTGCCGAATAAAGATACACCTGATTTCCTTTTAATGTCTATCCCAAATAATATATCTCTTTTCTTATTGAAATTATAGGTTTTTTTTTTTTTTAATATATCCTTATTTAATATACATTATTATCAACAAATATAAACTAATCATATTTAAATTATTATTTAATGTAGGGTATATTAGAAAAAAAATAAGAAAAAATTATATTTTCAATTATATTAATTATATTTTCTTAACCCGTGTGAAAATATAAATAAACATATCTTTATGATTCAAAAGTGGTACAACTTTAAGAATAAGTGATAATTATTGGTTTACACTAACTCTCTTAGTTTGGTTAAAAAAATGAACATAGAAATTTTCTAGAGTCTTCAAGTTAGCCCCAGTTTCATCGCCATTATTTCAAAATAATTTAATTTTCATACTCATTTTCAACTATACATTTATATAATAAAATATTTTACATGTATTTTTAAAAAAAAATCTCTACTTTTAATCATACATCTTCTAAAAAATCATTATTCAAATCTCTACTTTCTTAATATAATGACCATGTGTGTGACTGAACTTCGACTGGTTTGAAACTTTATTTATAAGTCAGGTTGTTCAAAAGTTTATTTTAAAATGTCAAAAATAGCTTATTTTTAAGTCGTGAACTCGTAACGAGAAATATCAAACCAAATCAATTCAATCATTTGATTTTTCTTTTTCGAGCAGAATCAATTAGTTCACTACGAAATAAGTATTTTTGACTAGTTGTTCTTAAGAGTAATCGAATCATACCTATCGTGATGAAAATAAATTGTCAATTTTAGTCCCAATCCCTGGATTCTTTTCCCAAAATAGTCACAACCCCTTTAATACCTACCTACCGTAAATATATAAACAAAACCTGAAATCCTAAAAGCAAATCAAGTAACATGTTAGCCTACCGAAAAGTGGTCCAAAATATGTGAAAACAATAAAATAAATAAATAAAAAGAAAATGGTCCCCTTTTTTTGAATCAATTCAAACTTAGGCCATCATTTATTTTTCTCGGGAAACAGAACCTAAACTTGGGTTTTCGTAACAACAGGTCCCTTGATTTCAGTATAAAATAGAACAAAATTTCCATCGCGCGCAATTAAATAAAAAAATTTATTAGTATAAAGTGAAAATTGAAAAGGAGAAAAGATAAAAATCTACTTTTGCGTGATTTTTCTTTTTTATATTACGAATAAAAAGCGAAAAACCTAATATTTTGTGTAACATGCTTATTGCTTGTTCGGTAGAGATTAAAAGCTAATTAAAATTGAAAATATAGTCGTTATTAGATTACACTCGTCTAATAAAAGTCAACAATAACGACTAATTTTTCAATTTTAATCCGATTTTGATCTCTAACGAACATACCATTATTTTTTACCTTTCACAAATGGAAGAATATTTATTTTAAAATTTGCTTTTTTTAAGCAATAATAAGTAAGAAAACTTTAAGATTAGTCTTTCGGGTTTAATATTTCCATGTCCACTAAACTTCGAAAAAATTTCCAATGGTCATTCAAATTTGAATTTTTTCTCAATAGTCATTTAACATAAAAGTATAGGGATAATTGTAGTAGCGGTCCTATTTTTGTAAACTTTATCATAACCTTCAATTTGTGACATCCATAATCTCAAATCTTTCAAAAATTAGCACTTGAGTCCAAATGGATAATTTCCATTAATTTGACCATTAGTTAACCCAAAAAATAAAATTTTAACTAATTTTGATCAAATTAAAAGGGTAAAATGGTAAAATTATATATATATATTTTTCATAAAAACACAATTATGAAAATTAAATCAAAAATTTTAACTAAAAAATATGGCCACCTCGCCCAAACTTCTTCTTCTTCATCCCACTTCCACCAACCCCACAAAGCAAAACCAGGAGCCATCACTACCTCCGCCATTACCTCTTACCCAACCATTCTTCTTTTTGCTCCATTTTCTTCCATTAAATCAAACCCATCTTCTTAGAACCGTTTTTAGATCTCAAACTTCAAAATTGCTCGAAAATGATGAAAGTCCTAGGATTTTTAATACTCACAATTTTTGGATGGAAGTCATCAGTTGGAACGAGTCCAAGTAAATGGTGGAAGTCCAAATAAATGCTGCCCAAAAATATTAAAGCTTCAGGCTTCAGCAATTAGGCGGAAGTTCTAGAATTTTTTTCCAAGTATTTATGTCTGTACAATTTGGTTTGTTGAAAATTTTATGCTTTAGATACTAAATACCAGGTGAAGGAGAAACATAACGGTTGTGCTGTGGTTTTGTGTCTACGTGCGGAGAGGAGGAAATTTTTTGGGATTGATTCCCAGTTTGTCAAGTAGGGAAGCATAACGTGTTTGCAAACTTGCAACAGATGAATCTCATTTAAATATGAGACAACTGTGAGAAGGTTTGATGGGGTTTTGGTGGATGCTGGCGACAGGCGATGTGGTTGATTTTTTGGTTGGGTTTAGGATGTAGGGTGTGGGGGTAGGTGCGGGAAGGAGAAGATGAATAGAGATTGGGTTTTGATTTTTTTTTTGTTTTTTCCGTTTTTATATTTTAATTCAAAATTACCATTTTATCTTTTTTAAAATTGATAAAATTTTATATTTTTGGTCAAATAACGATCAAACTAAAAGAAATTATCCATTTGAACCCATGTACTAAATATTTTTTTTTCCCTAAAGATTTTGGACGGTAGATGGAACATAGTGAATGTTAAAGTAAAGTCTGTAAAAAAGTAAAAGGTTTGGAACCGTTACTGTAATTGTCCCTAAAAATATATTGTTCAATCCATCACTTGTCTCATTTTATTTAAAAGCATTCGGTTACTTAACAACATTTTCTTAAGTTGAATAATTACTAGAAACATTTATTTAATTTTTAAAAATGAAAGACACAAAGACTGTGTTTCGATTTACAAGTTACTGAAATTATAATATGATTGAAATGAATGGTGGATAGATAGGTAGTTGTTGTTTATACGAAATATATTATTAAAGAAAATGGCAAATTCATCATTTTAATTCGCACTGATCTTTATCTATTGAGAATTTATAAATGAGTAATTATATTCACACCACGATTTTTACTATTTGCACCACATTTTAATTGTACTTAAAATTTTTAATCTTTACGCATTATAACATTCAGTCCCCAATGTTTTTTCATATCATTCGTATCCTCAAACTTTTTATTAAATATATAAGTACGAAAAAATATTTTTCCTTCTTTTTCAATCACACATTTTTTATCAATCTACTATTCCAAAATATATTCTCATAAAATAATGTGGCTCAAACACACCCTTAATATAAATCATCATCAAGGACAAGACATACTAATTAATGAAAGGTTGAAGATAAAAATTCGACGGAAAAAATTGAATAACACAACGAGCAAAAATTGGGAAACTTAACTATAATTAAAACATAGTATATCAAATAAAAACTAATATGACCATATAACCTCTTATAAATAGATAAAAATAAGTTAATCCATTAATATCTTTAACAATTCATTTGGTGCTAGTTTGACAGTGGGCGTCGACGGCTTAGGATGGATGGGGTGTGGACGTTGAAGGGACGAGCGAGCGAGCGAGCTTGGTTAATATAAACAAGGCTGCTACATGTCGAGGGGACAGACGAGCCAATAGGGCGCCACATGGCCCCTCTACATGGCCAGGGGCCACATGATCATTCAGCGTTTTCTTAATATAAATTATGCTTTAATATGTATTTAATTATTTTAAGTGAATTTAATTGTACTTTTTGAAATTATGGGACTATTTATAAATTTTCGATATTTTTTTGTTGTTATACTCTTTCTTTTATTTTAGTTTATTTAGAAGATGACAAGTTTGTAATTCAACAATCAATATAAAAGGAAAGACGAATTTTATTATACCCTTATTTGATAGTGATTAGAATATAGATTTTTATCAAAGTTAAAGTTAATAATTCACGTATTTTACAAGATTCACAATTTTTTTAACTACACATTATTTCATAATCTGTTAAAAATCTAAGGTTAATCATGACTTAACTAGGGCTACATAATTAAAAGGATGAGAATGGATTATACTGAAAAATTGAGAGTAGATTAGTTACATTCATGAAGATTGAGGATTAAAAGTGCAAATTTTCCTAATTTCATCTGCATATATAAACCATTCCCAAAATATTTTGATTTTCGATTTCCGTGTCAAGCAAGCATCGATACAACACAGCACCCACTGCACACTCACCCAATTACTTTACCAATGGGCAAACCAAATTTTTAATTTTTTCTTGAAATCCCTCCTTTTTGTACCTTTAATTTTGCTAAACTTTGCTTGGATTCTAATCTTCCGCTTTCACTTCCTATCAAACCTAACACAATTATTTTTATTTACTTACACTCATCTCGGATTTTCATTTTTTCTGTTGAAAACAGAGAGCACAGAGTATTCCACAAGAAAGATTTGTTGATTTTGGTAATAATATATCTTGGAGTGAAAATGGGACAAGAGGTTGTTGCAGCGGCTGTGGTTCGGACGCCGGCACCGACATCTTTGGCTCCGGGGTTCAGATTTCATCCGACCGATGAGGAGTTAGTGAGGTACTATCTGAGAAGAAAGGCCTGCGGAAAGCCCTTTCGATTTCAAGCCGTTTCTGAAATTGATGTTTACAAATCTGAACCCTGGGAACTTGCCGGTACAGATATCTACCTATACGCACATAAAACACGTATTCATACATATGCATGTGTTTATAAAATCGAAACCATAGGCATTCGGTTTTCAAGTTTTTTCTGAAATAATTTATGAGTTTTTATTTGTTCAGGTTTAGATGTTTAATTCTACGCAAATATAATTTATTTGGATATTTGCGCTTGTGTTCCCCCCAAATTGTAAGGCGTTAATTTGTTGTGGGATTTTAATTTTGCAGAATGTGGTCATGTGGGATGATTTTTGGTTGCGCTTAATTAGCTTTCAAATATGGCCAAACATGCTGAAACTTTTGTTGTACAAAATAAAATGATGATGAGATTTGGGAAATTAGACACAATGAAGATATATCCATTAGTAAATTAGTATATAAGATGCAAAACGTGATAAAGTTTGATTTTTCAAAGAAAATATTGTGGAAAAGAAAGCAGGGTTGGGAAGTATTTATAAACGGCTTAAATTATAAATAGATAGAAATGACTGTAGGATAAGTAGGTCTTGTGGATAATAAGTGACTTGAGTGCTTATCAACAATTTGTAAACATGGGAAAACATAAGTTAAATTTCGGTTTGATGTTGAGATAACAAAATGCTTTAAAGGAAAGAACTTTGAAACTTTCAAGTATAATAAGAAGAAATAAGAAGAGAAGTTATAGTGATTTAGAAGGGAAAAAAAACAGATAGGAATATTGATGCTACTGCTTAAATTCACGTGTTTTGAACCCAATTCCTATATTGCATTTGCGGGTAAAAGAGTGATTGGCGTATTGATNAATTATAAATAGATAGAAATGACTGTAGGATAAGTAGGTCTTGTGGATAATAAGTGACTTGAGTGCTTATCAACAATTTGTAAACATGGGAAAACATAAGTTAAATTTCGGTTTGATGTTGAGATAACAAAATGCTTTAAAGGAAAGAACTTTGAAACTTTCAAGTATAATAAGAAGAAATAAGAAGAGAAGTTATAGTGATTTAGAAGGGAAAAAAAA
>CAIGRK010107316.1:0-16056 GCA_903798315.1 Fraxinus greggii
CATTCTCTAAATTTTCAATGCATCTGATCCCCTTAACACTAATCATGTCTCTACCACTTTAATTATTTATTATATAAACATTTGTTTATCGTATTAAAATAGTATAATTTGTCTGATGGTGTGATAGGAGAGAATAATCTTACTACATATTTTTTATTCATTAATTTGTTATTTAGCAATTTTATTTTACTATTATTTCTATTTATTAATTAGTCTGCACGATAGAGGCCACATTTTTCTAGTTTTCTTTTTTCTCTCTCTCTTTTATTTTTTATTTTTTTGAGAGCCTATCTTCATTTTTTATGTATATTTTTGTGCTTACTCTCGTGCCCCTTAAAATATTATTAGTAATGTGTTTGGTGTGGCATTAATTTACTCTTACAATCAGCCAAAAATTGTGAGTTGATGAGAGGGGGGAGATTCCCACGTAACAATCGTGCCACGTCGTAGAAATTTCTTCTTTCTTTCTTTCTTTCCTTCTTTCCATCCAATTTCTATTTCTTAATTCCGGGCATTGTTTTATTAATAAATGTCTGCAACATGTTTGACTTGTCCATAGACATTGAACTTGATAGCTGTATTTCGAGGAAACGTTAGACACGTTTATTCAAACATGTTACTACTATGAGTGTGTTTCTTATGCTTTAGGGCTTTTGCATAGCTCAAGAGAAGTTTCATGATAATCCACTGAAAAAATGACAGTTAACAATAAAGTTATTTCCAAAACAAATAGAATAGGTAATGATCTCGATATTTTTGTGCCTGTGTTAAAAGATAACATACATGGAGAGGTTGCGGACAAAACATTTTGGGTTTCCGTCTTTAGTAAATAAAATTCAATTTGGATTCAAATGTATAATCTTGGAATCTTCTTATTGTTGAGCCAAGTCATTCCACACACTGGCTACATTAATTTCATGAATGCGTTAATTACTGCACGGGCTGCAAGTTTTGATTGGGCCTTTATCTGATTTGCCCTGGCTTGGTGTTATTTTAATATGGGCCTAAGGGGTTTTGTAAAAGAAAAGTTTGATTTTCGGCCTCAGAGGAGTCCTTCCCATGGATCTCAACTTTACCTATACTTGGGCTTTTGTGCCCTTTGGCTCTTAGCCGTATTTTTGAATAAAATTAGATGTTTTTATCCAAGTCCATGTTAGAACCAAAAGAATGGCAGAAAGCTTTTGTTTGCACTAGAAAACTGGGAGAATCATTCTGGAATTGATTAACTCTTGTGGCTGTTAAATAGCCTTACAATGAAAGTGGAAAGGAAACAACAACCCACGATTTTACAGGACCTAAGATCATGGTACATGACTAAGTCTGAAACAGAAAATGACATCTTGTCCCTCAAGTATCGGAGAGATTATTTGCAAGACTAAACCTGAAACAAAGAACCTTAATGGTTAAGAAGTTCCCACAACTTTATCATCCTCCCTTGAATTGAATGTCATTGACAATCAGTTTATTCCTGGGTATTCGCAAACACCCAATGATTCATGCATCTTCGAAAAATCTTCGAACTTCAACGGGTTAGTCATGACATTTGCAATTTGCTCCTAGGTAGAACACTGTGATAGCTCCACTACTCCATCTTTGACCAGATCTCGAAGGAAATGAAAACGCACGTCTATGTGCTTGCTTCGGCCATGCATTACTGGATTCTTCGAGAGTTTGATGGCTGAAATGTTGTTGCAGTACACCACCGTAGGTCCGGACTGCTCATGACTTATAAATTTCAAAATTCTCCTTAACCAAACCACTTGACAAGCACTTGATGCTGCAGCAATAAACTCAGCTTCGGTGGTAGAAAGAGTAACCACTGGCTGTTTCTTTGAAGACCAAGATATTGCACTTGAATTCATCATAAAGACATAGCCTGAAGTGCTCTTTCTATCATCCTGATCGTCGGCATAATCACTGTCCGTGTAACCAAAGAGCTCTTCATCTCCTCCCTTCCTAAAGCTAGTTGTTCCCTTCACATACCCTAGAATCCTTTTTGCTGCCATTAAATGAGACTCAGTGGGACGTTCCATGTATCTGCTGATTAGGCTCACAACAAAAATCAAATCAGGGCGTGTGGCAGTTAGATACACGAGGCTTCCCACCATCTGCTTGTAGAGAGTACCATGGACTCCCACTCCTCCTCCATCTATTGTGAGTCTAAACTCAGGAACCATTGGATTTTGCACTGAGTTGCACTGGCCCATGTTGAATCTTTCTAGAATCTCTTGAGCATATTTTCGTTGGCTAATAAATATGTTATCTTCCTTTTGCAACACTTCAATGCCCAAAAAGTCTCTCATTTTTCCGAGATCAGTCATGTCAAATTCAACCATCATGGACTTCTTAAATTGTTCGTACATAACTACATCATTCCTGGTAAATATAAGATCATCAACATAAAGACAAACAATCAATATTTTACCTCCAACCGCTGTTTTAGTGAACAAAGTATGTTCGTAGGGGCATTTGTTGAAGCCTTCTATGACAAAGTATGACTCTAAGCAACTGTACCAAGCTCGGGGAGCTTGTTTGAGTCCATACAATGCTTTCTTGAGTTGATAGACTTTTGATTCTTCCCCTTTCTGTTCATAACCTGGAGGTTGATCAACAAACACCTCTTCATTAATTGCTCCACGCAGGAAAGCTGATTTGACGTCAAGTTGGTAAATCAACCAACTTTTATGTACAGCAAGGGAAAGCACCATACGAATTGTATCCAAGCGAGCCATTGGAGCAAAACTTCTGCATAATCCACTCCATATCGTTGATTGTATCCTTTAGCAACTAGTCGCGCCTTATGCTTGTCTACTTCCCCATGTTCATTGAGTTTATTTTAAAAATCCATTTTACACCCACAGTCTTTCCTCCTGATGGCAGATTTGTTAATTCTCATGTCTTATTCCTCTCAATTGCTTAAATTTCTTGATTCATGGCATGCCTCCTTTTTTCACTTTTCACAACCTCTTCAAATGTCGTAGGATCACTATTGGTGAACAAAGCTAGATGAGCTATATTCACACTTTTTTCATCGAAGAGACCTTGATCAGTCTCATAGTCTCTCATCCATGCTGGGGGCCTACGTGTTCGTCCTTCTGGAAGTGAGACTTCGACATTCAAGGTGTCTCCTTCTAAAAAGGTTACTGTCATCGGGCCTATTTTCCTCCAGTTCTTCAACTGCCTCAGACCCATCTCCATTACTTTCCTCTCCTGTACTTGCTTTTTCATCGGTTTCCCATTCTAATTCAGCCACTGTGGCTTGCTTGTGACTATCATCGTAACTCCACTCTTGGTCTTCTTTAAAGACCACATCTCTGCTAATAATTATTTTGTTTGAAATAGGATCAAACAACCTGTAAGCTTTAGATTCTTCACTTAACCCCAGCAAGACACATTTGAGACTCTTGGCATCAAGCTTCACTCTCTTGTTGTCAGGTACGCTGACATGCGATATACAGCCAAAGACTCTGAAATGTTCCACTGATGGTTTGAGTCTAGTCCAAGCTTCTGCAAGTGTCTTGCTCTTCACGGCAGGAGTTGGACTTCTATTCAACACATGCCCTGCCCAATTCACAGCTTCAGGCCAAAAAGTTTTAGGAATTCTTTTTTCTGACAACATACTTCGTACCATATTCATAATGATTCGATTCTTCCTCTCAGCGACACCGTTTTGTTGGGGAGTGTATGCAGCTATCAATTGTCTGTATATCCCATTCTCATTACAAAAGCTTGTGAACTCTTGTGATGTAAACTCACCCCATCGGTCTATTCTCAGTCTTTGAATGTATGCGCCTGTTTCCTTCTCAACCTTAGCTTTGTAGGCTTTGAAAGTAGCAAAGGCTTCTGACTTGTCTAACAAAAAATAAACCCAGGTTTTTCTACTGAAATCGTCAATAAAGGTGATTAGATACCTTTTGCTGCTGTTCGAAGTTGGATTGATTGGGCCACATATATCGGCGTGCACCAACTGAAGAATTTTGGAAGCCCTCCATATGCTTTCCTTTGGGAATGGATCATGGTGCTGTCTTCCTATCAGACAACCTTCACATACTCATTGAATAGCTTTGAACTGTGGTAACCCTTCCACCATTTTCTTTTGCTGGAGTACCTTGAGTCCATTCCAGCTGAGGTGTCCATATCGACAATGCCAAAGAGTGGCCTGGTCCGTGGTCAGAGAGGAGAAACACTTATGCTCTCTTGGTCGTGGGCAGTGAGTGAGCACAACAAACATTCAATTATGAGTCATCTCAGTTTCAATGATTAGACCTTTCCCAGGATGAAAGATCTTACATTTTCCTTGTTGAATGAGCATAGCGAGTCCCTTTTCTTGCAGATGTCTGATGCTTAGCAGGTTGTTCTTCAGTTCTATACAAAGAAAATATTCGTGATCACATGAATAATTCCATTCATCTCCATTCGAACTCTGCCTTTGCCTTGTACAATAAGACTTGAGTCATTCCCATCTTGACTGATTCTTTGAAACTGCTATCAAAGTGAATAAAGAGATCCCTCTTGCCACACATATGGTTGCTACACCCAGAATCAAGGAACCAAATGTGCTCCGTTTCAGCTTCCTTGAAATCAACATGCGCCATCAACAACATCTCTTCTTTTGTCTCTGCGTAGTTTGCCTTTTGATCCCTTTCTTTCTTTGGACACTCCCATGCAAAATGTCCTAGCTCATGACTATTATAACATTCTAGGGTTGATTTATCATACCCAAATCTGCCCCTTCCTCTTCCTCTTCCTCTTCCATGATAGGTACTCCGACCTCCGCCTCGTCCTCCTTGTTGTACTCCAGCAGTGACTTACAGTGCTTGTTCTTCCACTACAACATGGCGACTAACTCTCTGTTCATGAACAAACAGACTACTTTGAAGCTCATCGATGGACAAATTATCCAAGTTATTGGATTCCTCAATAGAACATACAACGTAGTCATATTTCGGAGTCATAGATCTCAAGATCTTCTCGTTGATCACCACATCTTTCATGTGCTCCCCATGGATCCTCATTTTATTGGCAATGATGAGAGTCCTTCCAAAATAGTCGTTGACCGATTCTCCAGCCTTCATTTGCAGCACTTCAAGCTCTTTTCGAAGAGCCTGCAATTGGGCACGTTTCACACGTGCTGTTCCTTGATAATTCTGTTTCAAGAAATCCCAGATGTCCTTCGCTGTGTCCTTCAATATTGTCTCCAAGATCGATCGATCGAGAGCTTGGAACAAGTAGTTCTTGCACTTCAGGTCCTTCAACTTCTGATCTTCAATCACTTTTTTCTGTGCTTCACTTGGATCAACTCCTTCTGCTGCTGCAGTGATCCCCGTCTCCACCAAGTTCCAATACTCGTTGGAACGTAGAAAGTTTTCCATTAGCATACTCCAGTGATCATAGTGTCCATCAAACCTTGGAATGGCAGGTTGCACGAAGCTGTTTTCAGATGCCATATCTTTGTTTTTTCACGCTGATGACTGTGTTACAGGCTTTGAGCAGGCCCCGTGGTGTGGCTCTGACACCAGATGTTAGAACCAAAAGAATGGCAGAAAGCTTTTGTGAGCATGCAACCTGATTGCACTAGAAAACAGGGAGAATCATTCGACAATTGATTAACTCTTGTGGCTCTTAAATAGCCTTACAATGAAAGTGGAAAGGAAAAATCAACCCACGATTTTAGAGGACCTAAGATCGTGGTACATGACTAAGTCAGAAACAGAAAATGACATCTAGTCCCTCAAGTATCGGAGAGATTATTTGCAAGACTAAACCTGAAACAAAGAACCTTAATGGCTAAGAAGTTCCAACAACTTTATTAGTCCAAAGGGCAAACTGGGTAAAAAGAAGTTGGTCTCTTCAACTATACTTAAACCCTAAAGCCCAACACGCCTCCTCCACCTCCACCCTCCAGGCCTCCACTCTTTATTATTCGTCAGAAAAAAAAACGAATAATAAAAAAAAAAAAACGGAAGAAGCATGAGACCTCCTAGGGGACGCGGTGGCTTCAGGGGCGGGAGAGACGGTTGTGGCCGTGGCGGTAGATTCGGAGGCCGCTTCCCTGCTCGCGACGAAGGTCCGCCTGATGAAGTCATAGGTACTTTCCTTCTCTCTCTCTCTCTCTCTCTCTAAGCAGATATACAGAAGTTTATATATATGTTTGTTTTATATATTACTTGTGCAGAGGTTTCATCATTTGTTCATGCTTGTGAGGGAGATGCTGTGACGAAGCTCACAAATGAAAAAATACCATACTTTAACGCACCAATTTACCTTCAGAACAAGACACAGATTGGTAAAGTTGATGAAATATTTGGCCCCATTAATGAATCTGTGAGTCTTCCCATTTCAAATTTTCCTGGATTTTTATTTTTTTATGTGTAAGGTTTATTTTTTATCCATTTCTTATTATTTTGGTGGCTCCGTTACAGTATTTTTCGATTAAAATGATGGAGGGAATTGTGGCCACCTCGTATTCAGCGGGCGAGAAGTTCTACATTGACCCGGCTAAGCTTTTGCCGCTTTCAAGATTTCTTCCGCAGCCAAAGTATGTCCTTATATCACTTCTTTTAATGCAATTTTTATTCTGAACAGCTTTTACATGTTAATATGGTCCTTATCTCGCAAAGGTTAAGATTTTGATTTGCTTTTTGTTACACATTATAACCTTCATTAATTGTCCATTAGAGAGTATAACCTTCAACCTTAAACACTAAAAACTTGTTGGTTGTAATGTTGAATCCGTACCAAACATGTTCTTAATCTTGCAACGCATTGGAGAAATATCAACATTGGAAATGCGATTGCTTTTTGGGTATTTTGGACTTCATTAGTGATGTTAAAAATTTTGTGGATGAAAGAGACGTTGACATTTCCTGTTCGAGATCCTTAAAAGAAAGCGACAATAGAATAGGTTACAAATTTATTTCCAATGATGTTACTTAATTTTTGGGGTTCTGGATTAGTCGTATATACAACAAAACCATAGCGGAAGTCTACTGGAGTTTATTATACTTGCAACTGTTTTAGTTCAAACAATCTTTTTACTCCTTAACATAGTCATTATTTACTGATATTCTTTTGCAAGCTCCATGCCCTCTCTCTCTTCCACACCATTCCCTAGTGAATTAGGCACAGAGAACGATATCGGATATTTCATAATGTGCTGATTTCTATAGCCTATATGCATCTAATTGCCCATGTATTTTTGCAAAGGCATTAATATTTTTTCTGACCACCTTCTAGCCATAGCCATTACCCTTGATCACTAGCCTAGTCTATTACCCTTGATCACTAGCCTAGTCTATTAATTCTAGGCTGCTCTGTTCTTTGCCATATATTTATCAATTTTACCTATTTTTCAATGTTTATTTGGTTATTTGTCAGGAGTTATATTCATCAACATATGTTGGCCTACTTGATTAGTATTGGAAACTGAATTTTGATTGTTGCATTTTTTATTTTGCAGAGGACAAGCGCAAACTGGTGGTAGATGGGGAGGACGTGGGGGAGGAAGAGGCGGTGGGAGAGGTGGACGTGGAGGTGGCGGCGGCTTTCGCGGAAGGGGTGCTCCAAGGGGAAGAGGTGGTCCTCGAGGCGGTGGTCGTGGTGGAGGTTTCAGGGGCAGAGGGAGATCATAAAATGTTTGTATTTGTGCTTTTCGAATCAAACAGAACAAACAAATCGGGTTTTTGTTTTAATGGAGTTTTGTTATTTCACATTTCATTTAACTTATTACCTAACATTACGTAAATTGGAGTTATAACTCCAGTGAGGATTAAATAACATTGTTCAAAAGTTATGTACAAGAAGGATTTTATTCCTCCAAATGATTGAAAGACTCGAGTTATCCTTGTAAACAACAAAATAATTAATATGCGGGATTATGCCACTTTGTCAGAACGATTTTGAAGCGTGCAGTTACAGAAGTGTAGGTGACAACATATGATTGAATGAAAAAAGTTGATTGTATTTTAAACAGTTCAATGATAAAATGTCATGTAACATTATGTCAACATTTCTGACATTATAACATGATTGTAACACGCGTGACCACATATTTTGGTCAATGGTGAGAAGCAACATCATAACAGATTTGACCATGCTGGAGATATAATCAAGACTTTTTTGGGTAATAAGATTTCTCGAGTCTTGTAAAAATATTACTCAAAACGCTTAGAAGAAATGTCAACTATTTGTTAACGAAACAAATGTTTAAATATTTTTGATTTCATCAATGAAAGTAAATGCAAGAGCTAAATTTTATTTCCTACAAGGGAAAATTATTAATTAATTTTTTTCTTTATTTACAAGTAAATATAAATAAATATTTTGATATTTAGGAGGTACACTGCTATAATGACTAATATTTAAACATTTTAAAACACCAATAAAATTACTCACATATATTAAATAATATCACATAATAAATTATTAGATTCATATAAAACAATGAATGACACTGATTTTTGTGGTGAGATATACACGTAGCAGCTTGTTATTTGATGCATTAATGTGATAGCCTCATGCATCAAATAACAAATTGATATATGTATTTTACGTAGAATTACTATCAGTAGTCTTCACTGTGAATAGGTGATTTGCCATTCACACACAAAATTGTCATAAAGTCAATTTATTTAAACACAGATCTCCACATAAGTGTAAAGCTACTATCACATATGGATAATAATTTCAAGCTAAGTGAAAAGGCTTCCAAAATTCCATATTATAAGATTCTAGGATTGCTCAACCAACAATCGAAATTGCAAAATTCATAGGCTGAAAATAAAAATAGAAACAAAACTCTCTTGAAAATAAGAATAACAAGAAAATCAGTGGGCTTTTTGTGAGAGCCATAATCTTTTATTAATAATGATAATGAAACATCTAATAAGCTTCTCAGGCTTCCCATCCTCTGAGAATTGTCGCCCTAGCAACTCGATTAACGCCTAAGCTGAAGGCTCCCATTCGAAGATCACAATTATGAGCCTTGCACATCTCTTTTACATCTTTGAAACCCTTTGTCATGTATGTCTTCAGCTCTGCATTCACTTTATCCTCCTCCCACATGAATCCTTGAATGTTCTGAAATGCAACATGTTGCAATGTTAAATCAGTAGAAGAAAAAAACTAATGGAAAGTGGAGAAAAGATGAAAATATACCTGAACCCACTCGAAGTAACTGACAGTAACACCACCTGAATTTGCGTATATGTCTGGAAGAACGACAACTCCCTTCTTTGACAAGATCTGTGGAGGAAAACAATAGTCAATTATGCTGCCGGCTGCTCTTATTTTATGCTGTAGTCTAATTCCTAAAGACTTGATCATTGTAACTAACCTCGTCGGCCTCAGGATCAGTTGGATGATTAGCTGCTTCAATAATAAATTTGGCTTTGATATCTTTTGCATTATCCCTTCAATAAAATAGGAAAATCTTTCACTATATAGGAAAATTACAAACACAACATTAGGGAGATCTTGATGAACAACAAACTGATACTCTGAAGACTCATAAAAAAACCTGTTGATCACGCCTCCAAGAGCTGCTGGGATAAGAATGTCACAATCCTCCACCAATATTGAACTAGGATCGATAGAATCCCCACCACTGAATCCTTTTATTCCACGACTTTCTTTGACATGATTGAGTAGGCTTGGTATGTCAATTCCACTGCTGTTCTTTATAGCTCCTGTAATATCGCTTACTGCAACTACCTTCCCCCCCTGCTCACTGAGGAGTTGACCAGCCCAAGAACCAACATTTCCAAACCCCTGAGACAAAAAAGAATGTCAAAATTGGGCTTAATAAATAATTGGTGTCTTTTACTATCCAATCACTTCCCCAGGAAATATATTTGCATCAAGATTCATCAAATTTTATTTCATTTCAACTTTAGGCCTAACTAAAATATGAGTTAAGGATGAACTAACTCCGGTACCTGCACAACAATACGTTGACCAGCAATGCTCTTCCCATACTCTTTAAGCAGGGCCTCAGTTGCAAAGAGGACACCTCTTCCTGTAGCTGCATCTCTTCCAAGAGATCCACCAAGATCCTAAAAATAAGAAATATGGATCTTTCGAGTTACATAAATGGAGAAATGTCAGAAGAAAAAAGCAGGTTTTCAAATACTATAAGAGAGCATATGCATCATCAGATAACATTAGAAGTGAAAAAAATAACCATGAACCTGACTGAAGTATCATTTGAGAGCTTTTCGCAGACTTACAGTAGGTTTTCCAGTTACTACTGCTGGGGAATACCCATGAAATTTTGAATACTCATCTAAGATCCAAGCCATTGTCTGTTCAACCGCACCACAAAGATTGACAAAAAATTCAGATACATGTCACTGAGTTAATTGAAAATCAGACGGTAAGGTTGAGATATATGTTACACGGACCTGTGGATTTGTTCCCATATCAGGCGCTGGAACATCTGTGTGGACTCCAACCAGATCATGTATCTTTTGTGTGAAAACCCTAGTAAGTCTTTCTAGCTCAGAGATGCTCAAATCCCCTGGATTACATCCTATCCCTCCCTTGGCTCCACCATATGGTATGTTAGCTACTGCAGTCTTCCATGTCATGAGTTGCGCCAAAGCATTCACCTCATCTGGGTCTACCTACATTATCCATATAGAATTTTGATTATAAAGATAGGGGGAAAAAAGTCTAGAGACTGGATCTACCTACACAATACAATAATCAAGATTAGGAAGAAATATAAAAATTTACATCTGGAGGAGCTTATTTTAGCAATTTAATTTGGAAAAGAAAAACAGAATCTACTTTGCAACTGGTCTGCTAAATTCAGAGAGCAGAACCATAATGGTTGCATCTCTAAATCAATTCATAGTTAATCCAGTTTAAAGTGTTCAGCCATCTAAACTTTTAACGAACCTCGGGATGGTATCTTATTCCTCCTTTCATTGGACCTCTCGCATTGTCATGCTGAACCCTGAACCCCACAAATGATGCCAAGGTGCCATCATCTTTCGGTATGGTACATTCAACCTGTGATTTTGACCAGAGCAGGCAAGGAACACAATTAAACAAAGGAAGTAAGTACTGTCAAAACAAAAGCACACTAACCAGGGTGAGGAGAAATACATAGAACAAAGGATAACTCTTTGGAATGTGAAGGGTAAAATAATACATTCAAATCAAGCTTGAATGACTAGAACACCGTGGTAAATTACCATAAAAAGAAAGAATAATGCTACTGAAAACAGGGGACAGCAAGTGAATCCTTGCTTTTGAAGTCTGGGCAGAAGGCCAGTGTATATATGGAAGTACAAAATGGATATTTTGAGAAAAAATTTAATGATATGAAAAACTTTCGAGCATCTGCCTGGGGGAAAGAAACTAGGAAAATATGACTTGATAAATTTAAGTACATAGATAGATCAGACAGAAAAATAAAGTAAATGAATGGTTCTTTAAGCAAAAAAATAAAGGCAATGGATTTGACATTATTTATCAATCAACATGCTCAAGTGTTAACCTTAATTTCCCTAAATGGAATGAGCAGACTCTTCTCAAGCTTTGAATCCAAACCCAGAAGCCGAGCTGCCAGCTTAAAGTTTCTGTTGGTTGCAGCTAACGCATTCATGATTCCTCAAACAGCTTGCTGAATAACTTCCACAAAGGAAATTAGATTTCAAATTTCAAAATGATGAATATATGTACATATATACAGATTTTCTGAAGAGAAAAAGCATGCAACTAGTATTTATTAGAGTGATTTGAACATATTTCATATAGTTAAAGACCTTACTAGATAAGAACTGTGAGTGAGTTTTCCAAATTTTAAAAGTTAAAAATAAAAGACCTTAAACCTTAAAGAATTGCATGTCTAGTCATCATCCAGTAATCCTTTTAGAATCTCAACCTTAAATATTCATCATGTGTTACTAACTTGGGAGGAAGATTACCTCACCTTGTAAAGTCAATACATAGGCTAATTCATAATTAATTTAGGTTGTTCACATATGCTGGATCGCCAAACCAATAATTCATTCATGCATAGTGAGCTGGACATCCTCGTCTACACACCTAAGCAGGATTTCCGAGCTAATTAACTAGACAACCTCGTTTGAAAGTAACTTCGGTTTTAGTTTTCCACATATATGCCAAAACTTTAACTTGATATTTTGGATAGACTATGGCAAATGCCATAGATGGTCAAATTTGGAGGTTTGAGCATGTTGTCAATATAATATTTTCATGATTGTTGTTATTTAATCAAGTCTTTTGTATCCTATATGGCCTAACGTTATCCTCGGTTCTACACATTGACTACTCGTTTTATGGTCGAATCTCTTCAAGAAATGAATTGCTGCACTTGATACAAGAATATGCATTGTCGACTCATCACGTATAAGGTAAAGATATATTCATTGGGACTGACTTGATAATCTTTTATATATTGGTTATGCAGCATCATTCTTATACTATGATAATAAAGTGAAAAAATGCTCACTGACACGAGATTTGTATATTTTACTAAGAAACAACTCACAACTAACGTATCAGCAAAAATATCAGAAATTATAATTGGAATTCTCCAATATTTCCAACCAAGCACAAGAAATATAGGGACCAAGACCAACTCGTACACAAAAAATCCTCCAATTCAGGCTTTCTCATATCGGGCCAAGAAACCCATATGGAAAAGTCCAAAATTTTATGTTCCTACTTTTTAGTCTTCAAGATAGAGAATAAGTTGAGGAAATTGTCTTGAATTCACTTTTAAAAAAAAAAAAGTCGAACGAGAAGGCAAGAACTAATTAAGAATATAAAGTTCCAAGGAAGAAATTCCAGAAGCAAATCTTCTTACCTCAATACTGGAAAAAAAGTTGATGAGCGCACCCTACACTTGAAGAAGCGAGTGGAGCTCCAATTGTATTTATATATCCAAAAAGGCGTGAAAGAAGATATGGAATCAGAATTAGTTCCTCTTTCAGCCAAATCCTCCAGATATATATACACACACATTAGACGTACAAAATTGAGTGGATTTACAAGTTCCTACCTACTTTGTCTTGGAAAGAATGTGAATAAGAATACGAATGTGAATATGATGCTATGCTTATGTTATGAGGTCCCTACCTACAAACATCAGAGGAATCAAGCCGTCAACTTCCACTATAAATTTCACTGTATGAAAAAGAAAAAGGTAGGACAAATTCAGACGTGGATGCAAAAAATGCTTGGAACGTGAATCCGACGCCAATTCCACGATACAACTTAATGGGTGCTTACCTCAACCTCAAGGCTCAAGACTAGGATTTTGGTTTTGATCCTTGTGCTTGTAGTAGTATATATTGGGTACGTACGTTTCCTGAGATTTTGTTCGTAATATTTTAGGATCCGATCGAAAAGAGAGTGAGTTTTGTAATGTTTTAATTTGAGTAGGAACTTGTAACTGAAACTGAGAGGGAGAATATTGCAATATTATATCGATCACGACAAAATTATGTTCAAAAGTTGTTTTGCTTGAAATCAATGTCGTCCACGTATTTTCTTTTGGGTTTTTGGCTTCATGTGGATGGATGGATCGCTGTTCAAATCGTGACTTGTACCTTTAACGCCCATAATCCCATCTTGGATGGAAGAGGAAAAATGGGAAAATACTCTTTGAATGTCTTAAAAAACAATTCTGGGTTCATTTGTCAGTCTTTTTTGATGTACCCACATTTAGTTACCTAGTTCACTTCGCTATTCAGATTTTTTGTTGCGATTCGCGTGAGTTCTTATTTATAAAGGGTGGTTTCATCGTTACAATTTTACCTATATGTGCATATTGTTGGTTTAAATATCGTTCATCCCCGTCTTTACTTAACTTGTTATTCCTCTCTATCTCTCTCTCTCTCGCTCTATATATATATATAAAGGATTGGAAAATCAATCGTCCACAAGATATGTATCTGTTTAATTTATAAACAAGAAGAAGAATTACATGTGCCTCTTTAACTAAGTACTTGTGTGGGAGGTGAAGAATTAATCTTGTAGTATGTCGATAAATTAAATTATTATAATAATATCGTGAAAGTAAAAGCTCAAAAATTATTTCAATGACATAATTAATGTCCTTCTTTCTCCAAAATTATGCTCTCAAGAAATCAGAGCAAACTGTGGCAAAACAACTTCTACGTAATCTTAATTGTTGATAATTGATAACCTCAAACATGATAATCAGGTATGTTGGATTAAATTTTCTTCATCTGGTTCACACAGTTGTAAGTGGAAAAATAAAATTAAAAAAAAAAAATTGCACTTAATGATTTGATGTTAGTGGCTAATGTGTCCGCCCACTAAATTTAAAAACGAGGCGACAACAACTAATGCAGAAAAAGAATCTTGAGATGGAATCCGCCTCATAATCTGTTAGATACCATTTACTAAGAATCTTGGCATGTTCTTTCCTCAAGATAATGTTTCCTTTTACAACGCGCATTATTGGAATACGACCCAAATTTCTATTGAAATTATTGTAGGGTTGATTAATTGATAAAAGAAACAAGAGTCTTCTTGATTTAGAAGTCCGATTGACGAGGAATCAAAGTTCATCAAGGATTGAAAGTTTGATTGGTAAAAGGACTTTGAATAATTGAGGACTTGATTTTTGAGGCGTTGAACATCAAACTAGCGCCCAAGCACTTAATTCGGGATGCCTAGGCGTCCATAACGGAAGAAACGGTGAAACTTAGCTCAAGAAGCAGTGCCCCAGCGTTATACTTGAGCGTTGCGATCACCACTCACTCACCGCAAGCCTATCACTTGAGCGACGGTGTATTCCGGTTGGAGAATCCTTTTAGATTCTGATTTGTTTCTTGAGTTGTATTTCATCCAAAACATTTGTAATGAATTCCCATATACTCTACATTGTTTAGGCTCTTCATAAGGCTTGAATAACATAGCAAAATATTATATTGTATTAAGAAAATATCAAAGTGAGGATCTAGATTATAGAGAGAGAAACTCCCATAATTTGAGCTAGATTGAGAGTCATGTGAAATCATTTTGTTCTTCTTTGCTATTGATTCTAGTTAATTCTCCGCCTCTACTCGTAATTTTTCCTGGACTTGGATTTTCACATTAAATCTTGTATTCTTATGAATTTATTTTCATCTTGTTATATTTTCTTAACTTTAATATTCATAACAAGTGGTATAAATTTTATCACCGAATTATTGCAAATTGGCTTGTATTATTCATGGGAATTTAACACCGAGCTAATTAGCTAATGAGTGGTTGATCTTTCTTATTTAAAAAGGTTTCATTGCCGTGGTCCGACATCTTCCTTGACCTTCTTATTGATTTAACTTTGAACCCAATTTTCCACCAAACTATATAAGTGGGCTAAAGCCGGTTTCGTCCTCAATTTTTCCCTTTAAAAATAGTCGAATTTTATCATCGTTAGTCAGTTTTCTCATATGTGTTCAGATTGGAACATGGATATATGATAATTTTTCACAGTACTTTAAAGTGGAGAAGAAGCTATAGAAGATTATTGAAAAAGAGTTGACACTCGATGCCTAGAGTTTCGAAGGAACGATATATAAAGCAATTTTTCATAAATAAAACTTTAGATGTAAAAGATTAAAGACCTAATGATTTAATATTGAGTATTGTATTGTTAGTGAATGACGATCCAGAAAAGAGGACAGACAAAGCATGTAATTAGCTAAGAAATTATCTTAAAAGGAGATATTCACAAACATGTGCACACAAAGTACAGTGACCATTATAAACTATTAAAGCAAAAAAATAAATCAGTAGTGAGCTGTGTTAAATAGTTATGTTGGATAAACAGTGTATAACTTATATTCCGCTAATAAAAATACACGCGCATGTAAATACGAATAAAATAATGACTTATTAAAAATACGGTATGTGCGTAATAATGAGCAAATCATGACTTACTCAAATGTAGAAAATGTAAAAATACGAAGGAGATAAAATGAAGCGAGATATGCGAATGGAAATCCCCTTAAGAAAAATTTCGCCTCCTGCACTGGTGCTAACAAGATCAAATGGACGTCTGTCTCCCAA
>CAIGRK010107452.1:0-18853 GCA_903798315.1 Fraxinus greggii
TTTAAATTAATTTTTCAAAAAAGTCTTAAAAATCAATTCACCCCTATCTAAATTAGTTAATCAATCTTTCACCCAGAAAGTATTAAACTTGGTTAAATATTAGTGATTTATATTTTGTTCAACTTATGTGTGTATTTGGATTAATAGCGGAATTTGAAATGTTGGGTAAACAGACTAGATTTAGTTTAGGTTGCGGTACAATTATAAAAATCGAACGGGAAGTTTAGTCCGATAATTGTTGAACTGAACAATGGTCCAGTCCGATTGGCAATAATTAGTCCAATTACAAATGAACTACTCAAGCCAGTTATTACTGCATTAAATCGGTGATTTTCAATGAAAATCGGAACCAGTATATATTGAACCGATGTTTTATCAATTTGGTCCAGACTTGCACAAGGAGGGATTTGAACCTCCACTTCCTCGCATGAAAAGTTGGAACCACGACCATTAGGCACTTGTAGAATCCTTATTATTGGGCGTGTTCGTTATAGAATAAAATTGGATTAAAATTAAAAAATTAGTCGTTATTGTTGATTTTTATTAGACGAGTGAGACCAAATAACGACTATATTTCCAATTAAAATCGAATTAAAATTCCTCCCAAATAAACTGATTAAACTGATTTTTGCTTTAAAAAATAGTGAAAAATTAAAAATAAAATCAGCGATGATCCACAGGTCGAACCACTAACCTACTGATGGAACGATTAACCGGTGATCCAATGATTTTAGAACATAGAATAGTCTTTTTGAATCAGATAGCCAAAACCCTAATTCATTGAAGTTCAGACTTTCTTCTCCCATTATTTTTTCCTCTGTAGCAACTGATCAACCTGGTAAATATCTAAATCCCAGATGCATATATTAAAATATTTTGTTGCATAATTTTAATTTTTATTTTTGAAGAAGAAATTCTCTTTTCGCAGTCCGCAGCTCCCACCGTTTACTTTCACTCCTCTTTTCTTAGCATTTAGTTGTTGATTTTTATCCCAGTTTGGTAGTAATTGAGTTATAAGAAGTGTAATTAAGAAGTAATTGTGCCATGTATTCCTGAACATATTACTATAGTGATAATTGACGTGATGATTGAAAGTATTTTCCCGTCCATGAAATAATAATGTTATATTTGGGCATAATTTAGGGCTTAGTCAAAATTTGGTTTTTCCTGAATCTATCGTGGAAGCTCTCGAAATGAAGCACGAATGCTTTTAGCGGTTTTGGTTAAGTTGAGTGGTAAGACCGGTTTGAGAAATAAAGACAAAATCTCATTTCTTATTCGGGACAGCCATTTCTCTCCTGACTTCTTTGCAATATAAAAGTACGTAGTTAAGTTCATATGTGTTTTAGCAGCTAATCAATGTTTCCATGTGCATTCGATTAGTTTATTTTTGCTTTCTAGATCATTGTTCCTTTGTTGACATGTGTTTCGATTCTTTAGCTTCCTATATTGCATATCAACTGTTTGATAGTTTTCCCCGTAGAAAATATTCACTTACGTAAATTTAATTTTGCTGTTACATTATAAACTCAATATCACCACTATTTATATTGGGTTTTCTTTCTTTCTTTTTTTTACAAATTGAGATAGGGAGTAAGAAGATCATAGATATGAGTGGCAACCTTAGGAGCATGAAAAATGTATTGGCTGATGCAGCCGTAAAGGGTGTGGAATTGGCAAGGGCTCAGATATTTGGTCATGTGCTCAACCCAACTGGGCAAAGATCTCCCCACAAGATTCTGCGCAAGAAGCTTATTGGTGAGAAGGTGGCTTCGTGGTACCCTTACGACATCAAGAAAGATGACCCCCTCATCATGGCCCGTCAAGAGCAAGAGTAATAAATCACCTAACTCTAACTACCGTCTGCTATTTATTGTGCATGCTCCTTTGTGTGTTTGTTATCATGGTAAAGGATATTACGGTTTTGTAGTGTAATGCGAATATTTCAAGTATTATGGGAGAAAATCATTGTGTTTTGAAGACTAATTAAAAAAGTATTAGATGCTACTCTCATATACAAGCTGTTGCCTTCAGTATTTTAAATCTGAAATAGGAAAGCAGAGAAAAGAACGAATCTTACAGAATTTTTCATGGACGTTCAACGTCACATCTATTATCTGTAGAGGGAATTGTAGAAAGATTGGTTAATGGACCCTTTGCACTTTGTACCTTCCGTGGAATGTATATTTTATATACCTCCATGATGCTTGAAGATATTTCTGGATGACTGAGTAGAAGAAATTTGTCCAGACAGATTAGATATTTGATTATGCACAAAAGTTTTGAAAATAGTAGTACAAGTAAAAGGAAAAATTCTATTCAGAGTTTCGTAGGGAAGTTAGGTGTTCTAGAATCATATCAACCCCCTTCCGAAAATGTTGTCCTCAAATCCCCAAGACAAAAGACAGAAAAGGAAAAACATGTCAAAGTGTCCGTGCCTGCGTTTGGAAGGATATCTTTAAAATTAGTTGCATCTATGGTTCAATAGATGGCCTATTTCCAAGATATTCGAAAGATAGTCAAAGGCTAGTTATGTAGAGTGACTATGAAACTGAAACTTTGATTCTGTTTTGAGTGTTTTTTGACTAGGTTGAAGTTGTGTTTACAAGTCTGAATCATTTCTCGAAACTCAATTGATTGATTGAGGACAGGCGCTTAAACAAGCTTGAAATGTTGAAACGTCGTGGAAAGGGGCCACCAAAGAAGGGCCAAGGAAAGCGTGCTAAAAAGAGTGGCAAATAGAGAACAACTGTGGTCTTGAACTGCATTACTTCCATGTTTCTTAGGAAGGATGAAATAGCACCGGACAATATTGCTAATTCTTTTCCAATGATCTTTTGGATTTTGACGAATGATACGAGATTGTAAACGCTCACTTTCGGTTTTCATGTTTTGATGTGATTTGGCTGACATAACTCTTGATAAATGAATCAAGATATTAATGCCATAGACGCGCATTTTAATTTTGTACATTCTTGGTGCTTATTCTCATTTTATGCTTTTGATTACTCCTATTTCCATTTTTAGCAAGACTTGAATTTAAAATATTTATATATTTTGGATAGCTTGTTAAATTCCTTCTCAGAAGTTTTAAATGAAGCGTAACGTAATATGGAGGCATGTAAAGGTATTGAGTTCAAATCTTCTTGTCGTTCGTTTATTTACGAGTGTGTGATAAAATTATCCCCGAATTCAATCGCATTTGATGGTGGTGATGAAGGGAGAATTTAAATAAATAAATTTATCTCCTTTTTAAGAAAATGTTTGTACTTTTTATCTATAGAAAATCTTTTCCTTTCACAAAATTTTAAAGATACCAATTCGGGATAAAAGACAAAATGAGAACAAAAAACTTTTCGGACGAAAATATTCTTCTATTTTCTCTTTGAGAGAAAAATGCAACATGGCAGGATAAAAATTATCGGAAAAGAATAAAAGAGGATTTTTCTTTTACTTTATCTTTGAATTACAAATTTTATGATTTTGTCAAAAATGCAAAAGTTTTTAAATACTTCTCAAAACTTACGTTTTCAACTTTTTATCCAGATTAAATTAAAAAAAAAAAAAAGAGTAATAATTCCAGAATACTGACGTACATGGAGAGCGACATTCGCAAAGGCTCCGACCCGTTTTACACGTGTAACAGTGTATCAGCGGACAATTTGGTGCATGAAAAAAATTCTTAAAGAGTTCCCACTCAATGAGTAAACAATTTAATTGATAGAAGCGACACCATAGAGATGGAGGCGGCGAAGGTTAAGTCAATATTTATATACCCAATAAAATCATGCGCCGGAATTTCTGTTTCTCAGGCACCCATCACTTCCACTGGTATCATCATCTCCAGTTGGAGTGTGTGTTCCATTTTATTTATTTATTTTTTTTTTTTGCATAATTCATAGGTACCCACAATTAATCAAGAAAGCGCGGTAGCAGGCTCTGAGCCTACCGAGACTCTTATGAACTTCCGTTCTGATAAAATCTTGCGTCCGAACAAGAAACAGCAGGGGAAGGTGAGTTCTGTTCTTATAGCTGGCGTTTCTTTTTCTACTCTTCTATAACCCTACTAAATTAACTTGAGCACTTGATTTTGAAGGTATATTTTGGACAAAACATGGTTTGTATTGATTGCCTAACTCAAGGAAAGAAGAAGAGCATTAAAGTAGGAGATCCTGTATACGTGTTCAAAATGGTGTCTTCACCTGCAGATGCACCAGCTTGAGATCTTTACTGGTATCATTTGTGATTTTCTGCTGCATGGTTAAATAAATAAGTTTGTTGTGAACTTGTAATATACAAAGCTGCTCATCATGTATCTTCCCTGTGGTCGAACTACAAATTTGAATAAATGGGTTCTCATTCTAATAGTTTAAGCTTTTAGTTGAGCAGATTCTACATGGTATCAAGCCAACAAAAACCTGAGTTCAAGTCTCGTTGCCAATTTTGCACAAAAATAGAAATATAACTGAATTCAACCTGCACACAAGGAGAGTATTGAAGATTGCATCTAAATATAAATTAGCTTTCCTCTGCCTAATGGATTGAAACAAAAAGCATTAATAGCCAATTGGGAAACAAACTTTGACGTAAGAGGCGCGTCTAAGAAGATGCATGTTTATCTTTAACAAAGAATTGAAATTGAAAAACCATTCGATGAATTTTCAAAGCAAAAGAACAATAAGCTCGAGCTCGTCGATTCCATAACATTGCCAAAAGTAGACACTGCAAAATATTAATGAACCTACAACTTATAAATGTTTCTAGACTTTTAAGACAATGAATTTCCATGTTTTTAACATTGGAATCAAGCAACATCACAAAAAGAATACACCCCTTATCTTATACATGATATTCAGTACTCTAGGCAGAAAGCGTTCACTTTTATCTAGAGCAAAAAAGAAGAATGAAGTTCTTCATCTTCATTACTATACTCAATTAACAGTCAAAACTGGGGTTAGATCAGGGTCTCCACATTTATCGAGTTCAAAATGAAGAACAAAAGTATACACCCAATTCCGATTCCACAGAAAAACACCATTCTCCTTCAATTATGCTTGGGACTCGAGCAATGGAAAAGGCATATGTACTGGTCATCCAGCATTCTGCATATTTGTTCAAAAACTTCCAGCACGGTACAAGAAGCACTGCTTCCCTGGCTACCCTTCAAAGACCGTTTTCCCCACTTTCTCGGGCTCCAGACTGTTTTCTGTCATCTCTACTTCCTGAGCCTCTGAGGCCCCATTAGCAATGTCGTCCAACCTACTATCTGGAGAGCTCTGCAATACCTCTTTCTTAGAATCTTCGCCATGAGGCATCATTGGCACCTCATTAGCTTCCGTAATCACCTGAAGAAGTTCCAATGGGGTAGCTGCTGGGTCCAGCTCTAAGCAACCTTTTGGAGCATTTTCAGCTTCATCGCCCATAAGCAAGTAGTTTGGGACCCTATGAGAAAATCGGAACATCTCTTCTTTCGGTATTCTTATGACCTTTTGAGGGTCCAAATTTGGACAAAATACTGTCTTGAAACCAACCACCTTAACAAGAGGAGCGACGGACACACCCTTTTCCTCATTGTAGTCATCAAGTACCATCACCATGTCGTATTTGTGTACAACTTCATCGGGGGTCTGCCCATTCCAATCAGGCGACCAATTTCTGTAAAGTGCCCAAACATCGCCCTTTGTGGGTAATATTTGAATTGTCCCACGTGGGCCTTTTGACCAATTAACCTTCTGGGAGAAAGAATTGATAGATTTGCAGATTTCATATCTGCCGATTCTAAATTCACCACACGTTTTGTAGAATCCTGAACCTACCCAATCTAGAGATCCAAATTCGCAACTAGTTTTTGAGTTAAGCCAGCTGATCTTGACCTTAAATGGATTCCTTGAGATCACCTTGCTAATCAGAGCATAGAAACGAGGCATACCATCATCATCATCATAACCAGCCCAAACCTCGTTATCTCCAAAAGAACTTTCAGCTCTGTCCTGATCAAAATCATGAAAATCGGGATCTGGAACATTCATGGATGCTGCCACAGTATCCTCCTTAACTGCAGTATCAGCAGAATGGCTGGCAAGACACTTGTTCCCCTGACCTACTTCCATGGGAGCAGACAACTCACAATTGCCATTCTGATCACGCCCATTGGTGCTTCTGTGTTTGTTTCTCTTGCCCTCTTTTGCCTTCTCTTTTACTTTATCTGAAGCCTTTGTTGCAGTCTCCAATCTCCATTCCTTCAACTTCTTCAAAATCTCCTTTTGAGACTTCTCCATTAGCATGTTTCGCATTTCTAGTGGGTTCAGGTCTCTGGTGCTGTTGGGCTTATTATTAGTGCCAGAGAAACCATAGATCCTAGATCCCGACGCGCCTGCACTTGCAAAACCTCCACTTCCCATGGCCAAGTTATATGTAGTGTTTGCACCAAAGTAGTCATCTAGTTTTCGCTTTTTTAGCTCTCCTTCCCAACTAGCCGGTGGATCAGGATATGCTCTCTTCATTTTCTCCTGTGCCTGCTGAACAATATTTGCTGCTTTTGCCGCTATAGAAGGATCTGTATTGCCAGCACCAGCTGTTCCAGAATGAGGAACCTGCTGGTAGCTTCTATATCCATACATATTAGGACCTGCTTGTCCTGGTCCTGATTTTTGAGCAGCTGCAGCCTTTCTTTCCGGATCAACATGATTTCTAGCAGGTGCATGATTATTCAAATTCTGATGCCGTTGGCGAGATGCAGGATTGCATGATTTAGAAAAGTTGAAAGGTGGAGCTGTCTCTGAAGCCATAAAGGCCTCATGACAATTAGGACACAGAAGACTATGATTGAGATATATCTTAAGATACTCATAATGCATCTTGCATCGGTGACAAATAGTCCAGAAAGTATCAGTTCTTTCATATGATGGTGTATGAACTGATGTAGGTGGCACCCTTGCACTATTGTTTTGGGTCTTTGTAACCGATGTTATCTTACTTCCAGTATTATGATATCCATTTGCTCTGGATGCTGCTGATGTACCACCAGCGTGCATTTGTACTTTCTGTTGGAATCCTCTAGAACCCCTCCTTTGGTTATATGCCAACCTCTTAGCCTTATCAGATAACAGGCTCCAGGCCCCTGAAAGAAGTTTAAAAGCACCATCAGCACCAACAGATTTATTTTTATCTGGGTGAAGTGTGAGAGCCAATTTCCTGTATTGTTTCCTTATTGTTTCATCATCAGCCGAGGGGTTGACACCAAGCACTCCGTACCAGTCTACTTCTCCACTTATTTTATTCTCCGCGGAAATATACACATCAAGCGTTGTCAACATTTGGGAAATACCCTCCAGTCCTGGATACAATGTTTGGGCTTTCATGGCAAATTTTTTTGCGCCAGCAAAATCCTTCTTCTCTAACTTGCCCTCCGCAATTGCCTTTGCCCGGAGGGCCTCATCTCTATTGCACTCCATAGTTTAACAATGGTTTGGCTCCCAATTGTTCACCAGTTTTTGGTATAGTCTTAATTTGGCATGGCAACTGTACAAACACCCCAAAATCAGTGAGAATATAAGAAACAAATAACTGAACTTGAAACCCTAAGAACCTCTCAACAATAAAGGTCCTTTAAAATATCAAAAACCCAATTCAAACGAAGAGATAAACTGAAGTGATTATAGAAGTTTAACAGAAGTTCAGTCGAGTTTGGGTAAAGTGATGGTTACACCTAAAATGCATAGGTGTATGTTAATGCATCATCATTTTACAAGAAACTGGATTGAGTTATATATGCCTGCCACAGAGGTTGGAGCAGTATATAAAAAAAATGAGAAAAGAATTGGCAATTGGGGTCATCGGATACATGTTCTACAGATAAACATAAAATTCTAAACCAAGTTTAAATTGCAAGTTCCTCTGAAATCGACGAGAAGAAGGAAAATGGATAAAATCATAAAAAGAAATTTTCAGACCAACAGCCCTTGAGCAAATTGCAGAAAACACGGAGAATCGACCCAACAGTAATTCAGTTGCAGAAACGCATTATGTGATTCTAATTCAGACTATCAATCACTACGCCCGATGCTATGAACTCAATTTAATAGTAAATTAGATCGCAAATCACAACCAGCAAAAATTACCCCATATATGTTTAAAATTCACAAATCTAAAATCAAACTCAAAATTCAAAAATTGAGATTCCTAATAGATCCGGGAAATTGAGCCCATAAAAAAACAACAAAGTTTAACTTCCATTTCCCAACCTTCTTATTCAGCACTCCACATAGAAACCTAGATTCAGTATCAAATTCATAAATTAACCTAAAATTTCTGTAAACGCTGAAAGTGTAAGGATAAAAGAAATAATTACCGATTAAAATAATAATTTGAACTGCCTGAAGTGGAATTTGGTTGTTTTTTTCCCACCAAATTGAAATGGGGAGAAATTCTGTAGAGAGCTTGAAATTTTTTGGTCAAAACCCCTCGAAGAAAATTCTGAAAATGCCCAAAAATATTCTATAATTGTAAAAGACAGGCAGGCATGGGCTTGCCCTTGTTTACAACTACTTTTGAGGGTTAACCCTAACTAGGGTTCTATCTAACTGATGTTTATTTACCCCTTGAGCTTAACTAGGGTTACTTTTATGTGTCTTTATATAATATATTTACCTTCGGGATAAAGTATTTTCGAATGGTTCGTTTTTTATTTAAATATTGAAAAAATGATAGACTCTCAATCTTCGAAGCATCAATGAGTTCGGGCTAACAATAGATATTGTCTTATAAGTGTTGAGATGTTCCGTGCCTCTGACGTCACTAGAATTTTTCTAATAAATACAGTGCTCATAAAAAATTACAAGTGTTCATGATCTTGAAAGAAAGATAATTTTGAGAATGTCGTGATTTGCCAACAAAAAGGAAATGAGGTTTCATTGGAAGACTCCTCAATAATTCATTTACGTAATAGAGGAATTTATATTAGGAGATATAATGGAATATATATATATATTGTAAGTGTATATATTGATACGCAAATAAAGCGTGATAGAGTGTTACTTGGACGAGGATATTACGTTGCTACCCAAGGTGGAATAGATTTTATGAAGTCCTTTTCTCTATGCAATTCTGAGCTAGAACGCGATCAACCCGAAATCATGCATACTTGAATGTGATAATCCATTGTTATAATCTTGCATGGGAGTAGGTGGCTCTATTGCTTGGAAGTTTTTGTCATTAATAATAATAATAATTAAATGAAGCAAATGATCGTAGTTTTTGATGATTAAAACAAAATTTTAACAATACCATCAATGATTACCTACAAAAATATCATCGACGACAATACTACAATTATAGATCGCCTACGCAGGAGGTAATGGAGTCACAGTGATTCTTTAATTCTTTGTTTGCTAATGACATCGTGTAGTACCATCTTTAGTTTCTAGTTTGATAATGACTTCGCGTACCATATGTTTCTGTATCATTGCATTCCGATATTTTTGTCACACCACCGCCCTTGTCAAGGCATAAGCTGAGAGGGCTCGATCCCGTTTGCCATCTAAGGTACTGGCAAGGAGGAAGGGTGGTGGCATAGTGGAGCATGAAAATTTTCTACAGTGGAAATCTGGAGCAGGAAAGCCATTTCTTATTAAATTAGACCACCCATAAAATTTACGCAGATGATGTCTTTATGAGTATGATACACCGAAATTCAAACAAACAAGACTTTACGAAGGAACAAACAAATGAATGAACAAATCATCCCTTCCATGTGATCAAAGCATATTTGCACCTGTATAAACTGCAAATACAATGGCAACAAAAATCATCAACTTTCTTGGGATTCCTCGGGATTCGACTTCCAATCTTTTGTGGTTTCCCCAGAGTTTCCTTCAGAGGTTTGCTGGGTTTCCTCAGAGTTTGGTTTGGAAGTTTGCAGGGTTTCCTCAGTGTTTGATTCGAAAGTACGCTTGGTTTCCTCGTGTCCTGTTTTGTTGTGGTGAAACTTCACAACAATGCAGGTAATATTGTCAGCACTACCACGGGTGAAAGCAGTTTCTTTCAACTTCCGTGCTGCTGCTTCAGGTTCGTCTTCTATTTGTGCAAGTGAGATAGCATCCTGATAAATAGGTGGACACAATCAGCTACTTTACCATGACTTAATATACAAGAAAATATGTAATTTGTCCTTTTCAAAAACAAAATAAATATGCAATTTAAATTAATCTCCGACTTTAATTGATTATATTGTCCGGTGAATAGTGGTTTATGATTCTGATGAAAAGGAATAAAAATAGTAGTTTATGATTCTGATAACCTCATTGGGCACAACATCCCAAAGTCCATCGCTTGCAAGCACAAGCAGTTCAAGCTCTTGGTCAATCTCTTGTTCCTGTAAAATAACGAGTCGATTATATCTCCATGGTCGAGCTTCATTAATAATCCTTCCTTGGAGAAAGGCACAAACAAACCCTAAAAAAATTTTATTTAGCTAAATATTTTTGTCACCATATAACTCTTTGAAGTTTGATTAGGCAGGTACTAGAACAAGGAAACTCGTACAGCTATACATAAAGAAATATAACAGTAATAAATAGGGCTACCTGAATCTCAGGTTCAGCCACTACAAATTGCTTCAGCATGCGGTTTCCAAAAGCACGGGACATGGCCAAGACACCTCCAACCCTCCAAGTGCCTGATACAAATGCAATAAATAGAAAGTCAATCAGCTACATGGAAGCACAAAACTTTTATTCAAGACCATTTCCAAATGTGGGTGGGTTGATAGCACTTGCATTACAGTAATCAACATCCTTACGAAGATATCATTTTGCTTAGCTCGATAACTACTTGACTCAGAAAAATGACAAGAGTTTGGACTTTGTTGATCAGTGCCCAATATCACGAACCTAACTATCAATGTCGAATATTTTAAACCTCCCAAACAATTTTACTAACCATTTCCAAATGACCTGATAACCTATTCTTCTCACATAGCAGCACAGTTTTAAAATGTTTCGGAAGGAAGTGCTAATATAGTTTCTTCCTTCACTACTGATGTAAAATGCTTTTGAGCGTGGCCAAATGTTTGATTGGTGTCCCATGGTTGGAATTGTGTATATACATGTATATATATTATTTTGGAGATTTATTATCCTTCTTCGGACCAAAGATTGAAAAAGTGACCAGAGAATTAAACTCCATTTGATACACAAAGACTAGGAGGTCCATCATTCAGACTACAGTTGTACCTACTATATATGACGTCCATCATGAAAATATGAATCTCAATATATTTTTTTCAGAAGAAAAAGAAACATCTGCATTATGTTTCTAATCAAAAGAAAACTTGAGCTGATACATTTTATTTGTTTGGCAGTTGACTTGTGAACAAAACACCCTTTCGTCAATAATATCATCTCTATGCATTTAATGTAAAAAGATACTCAGAAATAGTGCTAAGAAAATTGCAATGAGCACAATTATTAATGTTATGGGTCGTACCTGCCCACATTACAACACCTCCAGCATTTTCAATTCTTTTCCGCTCATCACTTCTGTTTGGTTTGTGATCCTCTGAGAGTGGAATTGCTGCCAAGCACAAAAATGAAGTGTACTTCAGAAGTTACAATCGAAAGAATCTCTGGCCTCAAAATTTTTGCAATGCAAATAATCATAACTATAATTGAATGGTCACAGATAATTATTGTATTGAGATCCATATAAGAAGTAACCTGATGCAGAAAGAATAGAGGGCAAGATATTATATACAATCTTTATGACGAGTCAAATGTAGAACTTTTTCATAAGATTATGCCAAAGGAAGTTGGTTCGTTTTCCTATCAGATAGATATAATCCATTAGTTCTTGGATTTGAAAACATGTAATTTAAGAGAAACATTTCCCTCGTTAATGTTTAGGTTACCTCATCAGTGAACAGTAATTGCCGGCATTGAATCAAGCTCTCAGTTTTTAATGATCTTTTGAAAAACCGAAACGAGCTTGAATAAATATTGTTAAGCCTTGAACACTGAGAAATATTTCAACAGGAAAACAACTTGATTTAACAGACAATAAGATCATATCTTATAAACCCTTACAGTTTCCACAGGACCAGGATAGCATCCAGATGGAAGAATTAAGGGAAAGGGAAAGTAGGAAATTAGGAAATGATAATCATCATGAAATATAATATCAACAGATTATTCATTACATCTTTGGACGAAAAAACATACTTCTATTATTTAAGTAACATTGACACAAGTATTGGTATCATTGTTTTCATTACGTTTCTGCTAATCAAAATTAGTTGAACAAAACACATTGTCTCCCAAACAATGCCCATCGATCCCATATTCCTGCAATCTAGTAGCAGCTAAAAATTGTTTTATGAATTTCACTATATTTGGAGGCTACTTTTATGAACAGTATCCATAGAATGGTAAATGGTTAGAATTCAACATGCTATATGAAAAGTACACTACCTAGAAAAGGAAAAGAAATCTACAATATGAAAAGTACCTTTGCCTGCCTTTGATACTATAGTCCGGGAATCTCCAACATTAGCAACATATAGGTGATTGCCAACTAGAACTGCAGTTGAAGCTGTTGAACCATCATCCCGGAAAGTATCTTTCTCAGACTCCAAAAATTCTCTGTCAGTCTGCTGATATGTTTCACCTGTGGTTTTAAATAACTTATTCAGTTTAACTACTAATTAAAACGAGAGCCACGTGTGACTAATAAAGAAAGCCAATAACCACGCAAAGACAGGATATTTTTTTCCCAGCATAGAAAGCAAAGGATAAGCTAGAGTCAGGTTAGTTATAGGAATAGCAACAATATGCAGGATGGTCGTTCCATAACCTTCTCAAGGTAAATATAAGCTCCTGATACTGCCCCCACCAGAGCACGGGTTGGTTTGTGCTATTAAAGATGTTGATCTTTTCTGTATGAAATTGGAGTAGGATCAAGGCACCGCATGCAGTGAATCCCCAAAGTAGAGGCCCAAAAGTAATCAGGTTTAAATTTTTATCTTGTCTGCACAACCAGACTACTCTTTATCGTGGATCTAACATAGTCCCCATAAGGGATGGGGCGAGATGAAGACTGAAGATGATTGATTCTATGGTCGTCCAGATGAGCTGGTGTGTAAGAAGCAATAAAAAGAGATGAAAATAAATTTATTAACTCACTTATTGCCAATTTGGTGTTTGTAATAAATTCTGGATGTTTCATGAGATTCTCAAAGAGATGTTCCTTTAAATACTCCGCTGCACGTGAACCACCATGACCTGTCATCAAAAATCATATTCGTCACAAATGTAAGATTATCAATTTCTATTAATAATTAAGTGAAATGCCCATGCCAAGTAATATTAACAGAGGAAGCAGGATATTTGATGAAGCACTAAGCTTGAAAATGAAATTTTGATCCTCCAAATATGCAAATTTAAAATTTTCACTACACTAGTTAACTTTCATCCTTTTTTAGTGATATCTGTTTAATGCGATAAAATGAGATAAACTATGTCTTGGGATAGTCATAGTTACCAGGCCCACCTCTTGGGCAACTTCCAGGAGTAAGAGGTGTGAGGTGCTAAATTGGTAAAAATATCCAAAACTTTCTATTTAGTTTAGATCCACAAGTCCATTTTCTACCATCAGTCACCTCCATTTATTCAATAGACATGGACAAACAAATTTTCAAGCTATATATGAACTGAAAACTTACTCGGCCCGATCTTAGAGTCTATCATATTAGAAATAAGAAATTTAAACCAATTTAGCTAACGCATATAAGAAACTTCTACCAAAACACATATTAGAAACTTCTACCATATAATTTCAAGCATCAACTGAAGCTAAAATCGGGTTTTCCCTTGCAAAAGTAGGCAATTTACTCGCACCTTTAAGTTTTACCAAGGTCAAAACGATAACCATGTCAACATTTTGGTTCATGCATGCAGTAAGATGAAATTTTAGATAGCCAGTATTTTCTTGAATTTTGCCATTAACATCATAAACTGTCACTTTAGCAGGTTAAGACTTTTTCTATATCAACAACTCGAGCTTCAAGGTAAAGGGTAATTCGAGAACATCTAACCGTCAAATATTCCAAAGAGACAGACCGTTAGTCCATCAACCTTTGAAGTCTTAATGTCATAAAAATCCTCCATAGTCACCCTCTTTCCTCTAAAACTGGCATATCCACAGCTCAATCTTCCATCTTCACTGCCAGATAGGAAAAAATCCAATAGTAAGTGTGACTCGAGGGAAAAATTAGCACATGATATACATGTCCATATAGGCAGGAAAGAAGGGAGAAAAGTCTCGATAACATTATATATATTTCCATTCGGCGGGGGAAAAAAAAAGATATTATATTATGTTTGTATCTTCCAATTATGGCATATCACAGAATGAGCAAGTTAACATTGCATTAACACTGAGTGAGTTATGCATATTCAGCTAAGGAAATATATTAACTTCTTGTAACATAGTCTGAACACTTTCTCTTTTCTCCAGCATATTACTCAAAGAACCATCTTATTAATATGACAAATAATATGAGAAATTAAATATTCCTGAACAGGAAACTCCTGGTCCTGAAAATTCAAATAAAATCTAATTTTAGAAAACATACCCAGACATGTAATATAAGTCCTTCGTTAGAACATACCCAACAGAAGATGTTCATGTGATTTAACGTTTTCTAAAGCACATTAGAAGCACCGAACGAGACCCAGATATGGAACACGCTACAGTACCAAAAACTCAAACCGTACTTTACCAATACTAGTGTTGTAGGCAATAATAAGATACAATAAATGCTACATGTACATTTATTTCGGACCCAACAACAATTTAGCAGAAAAATTTGTATCTCTAGCAGTTTTCCGTATCTTTCTATACTGCATAGATGGGTTCTGCTTCTTCACTTTGTCCAGATCTATAGTTCGCAAGTGTCTTTCATCCTCATTCTCTTTATCCCAATACCGTGTAACCAGCCTGCCACGTGTCTCTTTCCAGAATATAAAACAATAAAAGCTCATGATTAAGGTTATTCCAAACCATCACTGGAATATGCATCAACAAGAGGGCATTCCAGAAGCATTTTCCAGTTTGATAATAAAGATTATTCTGACAAATCCTCTCACACCTTTCAGAAAACAAATGAAGTGACAGAAAATGAAAAAGAGCCAGATTTCATCAAGAAACTGAACGAGAAAAATTACAAGAGATGACCATGTCTGATGAAGTTACATATGCCAACTGAATCTGCTATAGATCATACAGTAAACGAAAACCCTATGACTAGAGAGCAAAAGCACCAATCCAATCTGTAAAAAGCGTCAACCAACCTTAGTCACCACATACAAAAATGAATACTATAATGTAAGATTTTCTACTAACACTACTAATAATGTATTGCAAAAATCGACCATAGACACACAAGCAATTAAAAAATCTGCAAATTTGATCACCTCTTCCATCCTCCACTAGCATATCCTCCATCTTCGTCCTTCTCAGGTAAAATGTCAATAACAGGTCCCCCCTTGGTGTTTGCTCCAGAACCCACCATCATCTTTCTTGTTATTGTAGATCTGAAATCCCACAAATAAGTTAAGCACTGTGGTTCATTCAATCCTCTCCGGATATAGCCTAACTGCCTTAACTCAGTGTATCTTGCACTATTCCCTGCTCGAAGACTCACAGACCTCAGAAAGCTGTTGCATAACATCTAAAGCAACCGTCTTGGGTCTCGATTTCAAATCTAACGCAATGCATGAAAAAGAAGAAGAAATTAGGATCTTTGTGTCAACCCTCATGTCTACGCAAATCATGAACTTAAGATCCATCATTTTCAAGGAATATCAAAACCAACGAGAGAAATATGTCTTTAATCTACCATTATCACCTGCTTCATTTTTTCTCTTGTTTGAACATACCAAAATCAGTGTACAGATAAAGCTCCTATCTTTTGATTCCATATTTAAGCAAATTATACAGTAGCCAAATACTTCTTTTACACACATATAACCGTAAAGCTTTTGCCCTTGTTTTTGGTAAGTATAGCAATAGTAAGAAACTCACATATTCAGCTTCCACAATTATTAATTTGCTAGATAAATAGCCATTTTACATCATTTCCAGCTTTTCTTTCTTTAGATATTTCTCAATATGGCAAACAAAAACAAGTTCCATTCACATCTTCATCTCGTTACCATCATTTAATCACAAATTCAAAAACAAAACGATAAAATATTTGTATAATTCCATAAAGCTGATTGAACTTATCTGATTCCTTTCCAGCTTGCACACTTCATAATAAAGTTATAAACCAAATAAAAACAAAATATTGATCGGCTCTTACATTCAAAGCATCTGATACATCCAGAAACACAGATCGGCAACCATCATTAAAGTAACTTTATTTCACCATCATCCAATAATGAAAAAAATATATATGAAAAAACGAATAATTATTAAATAATCAGGGGAAAAAGTAAATCCGATCCGAATCCGATATTCGAATCAAGGAAACTTGCTCATTATCGGAAAAAGAGAAAGGAGAAGAAGCTTTTAGAATCCGGAACCCTAGAGAGAGTAATCCGAAAGTGTGATGATAGAAGAGTCAAGTGAAGAGATGTATTTTGTTGTGAAGTGGTGGGGAGAGAGAGAGAGAGAGAAGAGAGAGACGCTATACGCCTGGCTGTTGAAAGTCTAGTCACCGAAGCGAATGTGGCTACGTGGCAGTCTCTCTCGTGCATCCACTTACAAGAGTTTTTTTTTCTTTTCTTTTCTTTTTTTCAAAAACTAATTATGAGCACCAACAAAAGCCACTAGGGGAATGTTAGCTAAAAACAAAAGATTAACGGCATGTTTTGAAGTGATTGTAAGTTGTAAATTTAATGAAATATGTAGATAACAATTAGGTAGTAATTGTAGATCTATGAATAAAGATTTATCATAAATCCATCCTTCATTTTTCTGACGTTTGATAGGTTTAATTGACTATTGTAGAGATTGATCAAAATAGTGGGATCGGAATTGAAAAACTGCTTTAATTACTAGATTTTAGTAAAATAAATAAGTATTGAACTTCAAAGTTGAGAAATCTTACCATCAACGGATATCTTTTCATCTCCTCGTCCACCTATATGTTATGTGCACATTTGGATGCTAGTTAGAATGCAAGGTTCTTTTTGTACACTAATGCTCAATTTAGTTATAGAAAATAAAAATTAAGTCCTTGTTTGGTAGAGATTTAAATTAGATATTTTGTAAATTTTGATAAAAGTTGATGAAATGTGTGGTTAAAAAGTTGTGGATCTCATGAAATGTGTTACTAAAATTAATTATTAACTTTAAATTGAGATTTTAATCCAAACCAAACAAGGGCTATATGTGGGATAGATGAACGAACATTAAAGTTCATGATATTTTCTTAGAGGTAGTGTATTTATAACATTCAACTCTTGCCGGCCAGCCGTCGACAATGTTTTTCTCATATATTTAATTATGTAACTGTGATCGTTATTATGCACTTGAAAGTGATCCACTCGCCTAGTCGTCTTAGGAAATGCCATATTGTCCCCTATAATTTTGCAAATGGGAAAGGGTACACAGTGAAGCGCAAAAATGGTGTCTATGAAATTTTTATCTCATCTGAAAAGATCTCATGGGCCCGTTGTTATTGTCATAATATGTGCCATAATTGGAGTGGGAAAAGGAGGTTCTCCTCGAGTTATGGGGTTCACCATTCACTTGACAAGTAACCTCGTGTCTAGCTTCAAGTTCGTTTCTATGTATACATATAGGTTGATTTTTCGTATTGTGGGGTTCATATTTATGCAAACCTCCTAGGTTGACTCTCCTTATCACCTAGTCTACGCAAAACCTCTCAAAGAGGTTCGTTCCTTGTGAGGCTTCCTTCTAGATTGAAACGACGAGTTGCTCTTACTCCTACAATGCATTCCAAGTCCATGTGTTGTCCATGCTCACCAGAGGGATATGACAAGAAGCAATTTAAACATATCAATTTTCACGTCTTTCTTGTAATTTTCTTTCTCATCCCTTATCTTCATTTTTAGTCTCTGTCCCAGCTCTTTCATCTAGACAAATTTCTCTGTATTAGGTCTTTCCTCTGAGTCCTTTTCCCACTATTCCCTCTCCTCCTTGGTCACTCTCCAGTTATGCACATTTTTCCTTGTTGGGACCTATAATCCCACTCATTTTGCTATTTCAAAATGGCTTGGTATATTCCCTAGATCTCCTAGGTAAGGCTACAGGAGGCAACAGTGCAACAGTGCACACGAGAGGTGGGAAAAAGGGTAAAATGTGAGGAAGAGGATGATGCAAAGTCAAAGAATACGAGGATAAAATATGGTAACATAATAAATAAAATAGCTGTGTTTAAATGATTATTGCATATTATTATAGATGTTTCGGCGCACCCATGACCTCATCTCGTATTTATATACTAAATTTTTAATGTAAACAAAATGCGAACTTTATTTTTCCTGTTTTGACGAACATTTTCCATTATTAATTCACTAAGATAATTGTTTTTTGGCCAGATATATATCAAAAAGGATTTATGTTTCAGAATAAATAACATTAATTAACTTTTCCTCGCATTATATAAGCTGGAGTCTTTTGAATATTTTTCACACGTTTTCAAGTTACAATTGAGGACTACTTGGTTCCTCTAGAGTTGTTCATAGATTGAATATACAGTTATTCCAAAAGTTAGTCGGGAACATATTTTATAATTGAATCTGAGTTAATTGAATAAGGGAGCCTAGCAAAAATCTTATCAACTCTCATTGTTGAATAAGGGAACCTTTGTTTTTCATGAAAATTGTTC
>CAIGRK010107486.1:0-14132 GCA_903798315.1 Fraxinus greggii
GGCGAAGGAGGCGGCGCCGGCAAGAGAGACGGAGAAAAGTACAACGAATTTGCCAGGGAGTGATGAACCCATTATTTGATGTATTGCCCACCTCTCTCCCTCCTCACTTGTCCACAGCATATGGGCATTAGAAACTTGACTTTTAAAATGGGGTAATTAGTAGGTAACATGAGACCTTCCATTGTTATTGTGAAAAATCAATAACTTTTATTTTTGGTATTTTCATTCTTATTTTCACTTTTTATTGCGTAAAAAGTTATTTTCACATATTTTCTCAATTAAAAATTACGAAATGAAGAATATACCCTTCTCTTTAAATAAATCAAACAAAAAAAAAGAAAAAAATTAATTGTAATCACTGTCCCAATTTTTTTTAAAAATCGTAAATAAGTCACAAATAAATTATTAAAAGGGTAATTAACATATAATGTCCATATCTTTCACTATTATTGCAAAAAAGTCCATATCTTTTATTTTATTTTTTGACATTTTCACCTTTAATTACACATTTAATTGCGTAAATCATCATTTTTATTCATTTTCATTCAATTTCTCAATAGAAATCTGTGAAATAACGAATATATCATTCTATTTAAATAAAAAGCTAAATAATTAATTGTAACTATAGTCCCAATTTTTTTTTAAGTGCAAACAAGTCCATAATAAATTATTAAAAAAATTTAATTTTCTTTTAAAAAAGTGCAAATGAGTCCTGATTAAATTTATGTAAAAATTAAAAATTAAAAAGTGCAAACTATATCCAAATAAATTATTAAAGAATTAGAAATTAAAAATATTTTTTTATTTAAATAGAAGGGTATATTCATCATTTCATAGTTTTTTATTGAAAAATTGGATGAAAATAGATAGAAATGATGTTTTGTGCAATTAAATGTGTAATTAAGAGTGAAAATGCCAAATAAATAAAAGGTATGGACTTTTTTGTAATAATAAGGAAATATAGGGACATTTTGTGCTAATTACCCTTTTAATAATTAATATGTGACTTATTTTGACTTATTTTTCTTTTTGTTTTATTCAGAGAATGATAAATTCATCATTTCATAATTTTTAATTGAAAACATAGGTGAAAATAACATTTTGAGTAGTGAAAGGAGTAAATAAGGTTGAAAATATCAAAAAAATAAAATGTATGAACGTTTTCCACAATAACACTGCAATGTGCGGACGTTATGTGCTAACTACCCACTATAAAGGTCTAAAAATTATTTGATTATTTTGGATTGAGTTTAAATAAATTTTTATTCATTCATACATAATTTACATAGTATTTGGTCATTTGATTCATATGTTCAATTATCACATTGATCTTTCTGGGTTATCTCAATTTTCTTAATTATCTACATTAAATTCCTTATCAAAGGTCGAGATGCTGAAAATCAAGACAAATATTGTAAAGTAGTTTAAAAGAACAAAAGAGTCGAGAACGACATTATGATTTAAGTCAGTTAAAAAAGTTGTTACAATGTTCGTTCAATCAAACTATCAAATCCTCTAAAAGCTCAACACGAAAAATCGGTAGAAATTCAAATTTAAGACCTAAGGATGTTAGGTCTTGCACACAACCATTCTCGAATTTAAGACCAGCAAATCAACATTGTTTTATTTTTCCCAATTAAGTCATTCCCAACAAGCAATTAATTCAAAGCCTTCACCCTCAAAAAGATTCAAATAGATGCGTACAACTTCTCAAAGTCAGATACAGGCTATCACTATCTCTGCTTCTCACTGTAGAACTACAACTGCTTCCACAAAACTACGTAGTATGTTCTACTTGAGAAGCTCTCTGTGATGGATGATAATTAGGTAAAACAATATTGATATTTCTATATGACCAATCTTCCAGCAAAGTTTCATTGCCTTCCTCATGCAATCGAATCTCAGCTCTTGAAAATAGAATTTGAACAACGATTACAAACTTTTTCCCTAGCTGATACACCTGCACCAAAAGACAGCATCCAATGTTATAAAATCAAATAGCTGAAACAAATCCTCAGCCAACAAATCTCACAAAGTTTTCAGATATATATTCCACATTTTCTTGTTCTTTTCTTCATTCAGAAAGAATAATTCAATTTACAATCGCTGCTCAGCAACAACCAAGGTGGGGAATAATGCTGACCCACAAATTTTTAGAATCTGCTATTCAACACGTAAAGTGCATAACTAGAAAACTTACTAGTACTAAAAGTTCGCCACACCTGCAATAGTTAGACAATTGATGTTGCTTAGAGTTCATTTAAGCTATTAGATACTAATATCCTTCCATTTGTTCCATTCTTCCTTTTTCAAATAATTGAGGAAATTTCTTTATCTACTTGTTTATGCAGCTGCTATAGACATTCTTGCAATGATTGGGTTCTGTGAAAGGAGGACCAATGTAGTGAGCGAAAATGAACGCTAGCTTCACTCAAAATTCTCTTACAAGAACCCTTCTTTCTACACTCAATAATAAATATTTCTCCTGCTGTTGAAGTTCAATTTTCATGTATTTTCAGCCCTGCACAAAACACATGTTCATCTGTAATAGTAACTGGAGCTATTTTAGAAGGGAGTGAATGTAAGAAATTTACCAATCTAAGTTACCTCTGAACTTACAAATCAATTTTGCATTAAAAGGAAAAATTTACCGCACCATCCTTCCAGAAGAAACTTAAATTGCATCAAGGGCTTTAATCCCGGCATTCTTGTCCCATTCCTCTGGCGGGGCAGCATCCGCCATAATCTTTTCCTGACCACGCCAAAGTATCTGAATCCCAAAATATGATATCAGTCTGTTAGGCCAGGGCAAGAAGGGACATAAATATTCTGTAGCAGAATTGGCAACAACCTACCTTATCAATGACTCCAAATTCTTTAGCTCTTGTTGAATCCATATAAAATGGTCTCCTCATCACGTCAGCTACAGTATCCAAGGACTGGGCAAATATGAAACAAAACAATCTGTGTTCATTTCTGCTACATATACCAGAAAACACGGTGAAAATATTTTTGATTTGTCAGTCTCACATTTCCGGTGTGCTTGGACAGAAGTTCAACAAGAATGTCTCTGTTTATTATCACCTGTAAAAGAATTCAGTCAAGATCCCCAAAAATAGAGGTTAAATGCAGTAATATATTCATCTCAATTTCAATTCCAGTTTTCACAGAATTCTTTCCGCAATATCTCTCGCTGAATGTGTGTGATGGATGGGGGGAGGGGGGTCTACACAAGTGAGTGTTGGTTTGTCAGATGGGGGCTTTCTTGGACTTATTGGCACATGTTTTTACAACTTCCATTATCAAATCTTCTATTATTGCTTGCCTGAAACCAGCATGAACCAGCATACATATAGAGGATATTTTCACAATAAATTCTCTTTTTTATGTTAGTATAGAGAATATGGTGTGGATGATATTACACAATTCTATGATATAGAGGATTCATCCAACCAGAGGGTGAATCAATCCGTAAAAGGGCAGACGCTACGAGTGTACTCTATCAATAAGTTCATTCTGCAATAATCCAGAATCATCCTTCCAAATTGAAAAGGAGAGCTGCTGAAAGAGCTGAAACTTACCTCCTTTGCACGTATGAGAACATCACTGGCTGGCATCAACCCAGAAGATGGGACTCGAGGTTGTTGAATCATTGCTGAGACAAAATTAAGCAACAGTTTAAACAGGCAAAAAGACATCTGGAATCACCATCTCAACCCAGATGTAGTCAATTACAACATACCTTTTGCATGCGGCATCATAAACCTTTTGCCCTTGCTTCCTGCAGCAAGTAACAGACATGCATGGCCTATAGCGGCTCCAACAGCAACTGTATGTATCTGCAGATGAGATTAATATGTAGGGATGTAAAAACACACAAGAATAGATTAAAATCTCATCTTTTCAAAACCAATGACAAAGAGACAAGTTCGGGAATACAAAGAGAGAATGAAAAGTTGTAAACTAATTAAAATTTGGCAAAGCAACTATTCACACATGCAATAACCTTCTTGAATTAGACCACAGGCCACTGCACAAGCCACTTTAGGTGCCAAAAAACTCGGTTCGACCAAGACCCGCAGGGTGCCAACCCCAATGGGGCAGGAATTCCTCAGCGAGGCGGGCAAGAAACCTGCCCTTCACTCGGGTTTGGGGGCGGGGATGTTCAGTATTATTTAAAAAAATTAAATTTCTTAGACAAAAAATATATTATGATAATATTAAATTGGGTAAATGAGTGCTCCGCCTGTATTAAGATGAGCACAGGGCTATCTATTTATACCCACTAGAGCAAAGCATTTTATAAAATGCAATTGTGCCAATAGATGCAAAAATTTAAAAATATCTCAAAATTGAAATACTTATTACTCGTCTTTGAATAAGTTCAATAACAATGACTAGTGGATTGAGAGAAGAGTTACCCCTGATAGTCAAAAATGGAAATAATGGGATAACATAGCCAATCCCAATCAGGTAGATATATAACTTCATATCATCGAGTTCTTTCACCACCCAATAGCACCAGTAACAACTAACTTCTATAGCTTCACATATTTGAAACTTTAGTAACATAATCATTGATCATTGCATTAACTGGGGATACATGTTAAAAATATATTTGAGAGCAAGGACGTCTTAAAGATTATATAATATATAAATAACTGGCTGATACATACGAAAATTGTTCACGAGGTTAACAATAGTGAGTTTTGTAGAACTAATTGTCAACCATGTACTGATTATATAGGGTGTGCAGAAGCTCAAAAGTAGTGTCCTCTGTCATCGTAAAACACCTTAAACTAACACCATATACACATGTATGCATCACGGCTCTCTCCTTCTCTTCATTGTCTTTCTCCTTAGTTCATCATTTGCAAGGAACTCTCACAGCATTTCCTCCTATTCGTTTGTGCCTCACTCTGTCCCCCTTCCCCTCAAACTTTATAAACGCAATGTTGTTTATATAGTTTTTACTACAAAAAGGGAAAAGATACTAAACCAATATTATCTACTTCTAGTTGATAATGCAGCTATATTATTTCATAATTTTGAAGTAATATTATGCCCTCGTTTCAGCCCCATTTTTTGGTATAACGGATTTTGAAATAGTGATTTTTTGGAGAATGTGTAGTTAAAAAGTAGTGAAAAAGTTTTGGATTTATGTACAAAATAATTTATTGTGTGAATATGGCTGAAAATTAGTTTTGAAAAAAAGGAGTTTTTTTAGCAAAATGGGGATTAAACAAGGGCTATATATGGTGGAAAGGGAAAATGAGAAAAAAAAAAGGTCTAAAAACGTGCAAATTGTAAAATCTAAAATTTTAAACATATAAAAATTTGTTAAAATCTTTTGATAAGACATTTGTGTTTCGGGGATCAATCTGCTTTAGGAAAGCAATGATCCTTCACAATATTAGCCAAACTAGATCATTAACAGTGCGTGATATTTAGTGTAAAATACTGCTTTATTTTTAGACTTAACTTCTGAAATTCTTTTTAGTAATCGTTTAGGATGATGACAAAAGAAACACTTCCCAAGACCAGTATTTTGAAAGTCTAACAAAAAACTACCAAGAATTCAAACAATATTATCAAGAAACAATTTATTTCACCCGTCTAAGGTCCAAAAATTCCCAAACACGGCCTCCAACCATTATTTCCCATTTTTATCTTCCACGCATTTAACAGAACATGTTATGGTCAAGTAATGCTCAGTCTATCAATTTGTAGTGCTTATATTCCTTACAACTTTAGAGCGTCACTCCAGGCTCGGAGTAACGACCCAAATTTCAAACATTAGAATAGAATATGAAATATTTCTTTCGATATGCTAACTTTTGTATACTTCCGACAAGACAAAGCACCCTGTAGATATATGGAAAGTGAGTAGGCATGATACACAAAATTTTACCTCATTCTTCAACTGCATCATTGCATCATAAATTGCAAACCCTTCCGTCTCCATCCCAACCTGGAATAGCACAATATGTTACCACTGCTAATAAAATGTAAAAAGTAGTAACAAAGTGAGAACTAAAATCTTGAAGCGACATAAACTACTTGATCAATGAAAATTTGATGCAACAACAATAAGCTAAACTTTCTTCCCAGTGAAATTTGCAGTTGGTTACATCAATCCGTTCTTCATCACACCATTCAGTGCATGTTCGTCAAAGTTTATAATTGTTTAGAAGCTAGTTAAACTTTTTTTTTTATCCACGCATTTCTTGAGACCTACAATTTTTATCTACTTTTTAACAACACATTGAAACCCACAACATATAAGCACTTAGAAATTTAGCCAACAGAGACTCAGTCTAGAGCTACCTCTTTTCAAAGGTTTGAGGAATTCAAATCTTTTCACTATCATCCCAAGTTTGCTAAGTTTTGATCTACCTCTTCATCTTCTAATACATTGATTCAGTCTAGTTAATGGGAGTTCTCTAGAACTACGCAAAACATCCCCTATCTATCTAGGATGACTTCTATTAATCGATCCTCAACCGGTGAAACCTAAAATATTATCCATTTTAGTATGACTACATATCCATTTGAATATATTATATATGTTGCATTCATCTTATTGACATTTGTACTTTAGTGTTCTAAAGCTCAATAAGTAAAGCATAGTTGATTCAATTGTTATTCCACAGAAGTTATTTCCCAAGTATTTTCAAACATGTGTTCGTATAACACATTTTCATTTTACCAACATTTTTTAATCACAAGCATTACATCGTTCACGAGCGCTCTTATGTTATTAATATTCAAGTTTAATTACTTAAAACAAGAACTCTTATTTTGCCGACTTCATTATAACATATTTAACATTTTCGTCTATTTTAATTTCATCAATCATTTCCATTCCTATTGTAACTCATTACACATATTCTATCTAGTTCTATTTAACCTAAAACTCTTAATCCAAAGTTCTCTTCTGAGTTTTAACTTATCATTTGACACTCGTCAACTGAAATTGTGTTACAAACTAGTAACATTCACTAAGAAAACTCGTTGCAAATGTGCTTGCTAAACTCATTCGTTACAAAGCATAGAGATAATAACTTGTAACAAGATCCTGAACCAAGCTTATTCTGATTAAAAAAAATTCTACCACCGGTCAAGCTAGATAACAAGTTTCTGGCTGCTGCATTATACATAAACTTAATGATAAATGATACATCAAGTAAATATCACTCATTATACATATCCTTAATGATATTGATACATCAGGTTCAATTTTTTTCCCTAGCAATTCATTTTCCTTAAAACACTTCACTTGGGAAGTATCACGAGACCACTTACTAAAGAATTTGAATAATAAGCACCATTTAAGTAAACATCATCATCATTATTGTGCCTCCTCTTGAGCTTTATTAGCAAACTCGACAAGTCAATCAAGAAATCTGCAGTAGAAAATGAACATATTTCTAACTTGGGTTATTTGTTATATAGTTTCCACAATCAATAATTTACTAGAAACACCATTGAAGTATTCGTTGCCGGTCACTAATTGGTAATCCAACAGGCTCAAAGCAAAAGCATGTTATGAAAAATACGAAAAAAATGAAACTAATCAGAGAATGCTAGATCATTATTTTCTTCTCATTTTCTAGATACAGAGAGAGACAGATAATTGAATTGTCATTAGTTAGTGCACATAATTATTCACAAACACAAATTGAAGGGGCGTATGAAAATATAGTCTAAATAACAAATATGAAGGGGCAAAATTTATAGTGAGAGTTACCGTTTCACCGTCATCTCGAGTAGTTCCAGTGGAATTTATGTAAAGGTAAATTGGCTCTTTTGGATCCATCCACTGGAGATACATCAACTCAGCTATAACGAGCTCTGTAACAGCGGGAACCAACTGAGAACGTAAAAGAACACGTATATAAGTAACGAAGTCAGTTCCCTTCAAACCACAAGCACAAAGAAAAGAAAATATAATTCCAGACAAAAATATCAACACGATCAAGTAACATACTCATTCATCGTGTAAGGAAAGCAGGATCTTTTTTCCCCTCGAGTAGGCTTATATTAGATAATCCGTACAAGGGAGCAAATCCATGTAAAAGAAGAGAAATACTAATATACCCTTTACAATTTTAGTTTAGATGAGAATATTAATATTAGATTTTACAAATTTAGTTCAAATGAAAATTAGAGCAGGGATCATTGTTTTTTGCTTTGGAACAACAAATACAGATTTAGGTTAACAAAAATTCAAAAAAGAAAAGAAGTTCGTTAAACTTAGAAATAAAGTTCCCCCTCAGAAAATTTACGCGTCATGGTGAATTTTAAATGCCATGCATGTGTCTCTTCAACAGCCAACCAGACTAGTTTTTAACCTTTAGAACATTACCTTGTCTATTTAATATCTGAAATTAGCTTACAATCTCTTTATCATATTTAACAGGAGCATGGAGGTCGAGTCAGCTGGTGTTTATGTGTTTTTGTATGTGAGTATCATTACATCAGTTATTGTCCACTGATCAAGTTTCGTAGAGGACACCTAAAAAGGCATCAACTAGTTGAGTTTATTGTGAATCATCAAAGACATACAAAATCCCTGAACCAATCATGCCTTTAGTTTGCTAAGTGCTTGTTCTTGTTATATAACTTTTTCCTGAGCATTTGTGCACTTGGGTTTTTTGGTTTCACCTGAGAAATCCGTGAATTCAATATGTTAAGTAAATCAAGATGTATAAAGAGCAATTTTCATCAAAACATTTGGACTCAAAATTACTTTTTATCACAGAAATCTAACTTAGGTAGTGAAGGGCCAAGCTATTGGAGTAAAAGGTTTAAATGTTTTACATTTATGAATTTGCTCCAAGGTATTGGGTGAAATTCACGAGAAATCGAGTTTGCAGTATAGTTCATTCACTTGTTTCCTATATCTTCTCCATGAAAGCTCTTGATTAGATAATTAGAGGTGATTTTATATTTATGCTGTTATGCATTTGCTCCCAGTGGAGTTTGCCTCCGGACAATCTGTGTGGTATGCTTCTATGTCAAAAGATAGAACGGAAACTCTTCATTTCAAAGCTGAAACCACTGTTATAGTCCAGTCTAGATTTACCATCAGACACTGCAAGCAGCGTCTACATTTTTAAAAGTTCAGAAATGTGTTCTCTAATACCTAAGTCATAACTCAACATCTTTGAATTATTGATTACTTTAACATATTGCAATTTTTTTATAATCAAACTAATATCTAATTCTATTTTAGAGAGAAGGAACAGTTGTCAGAAGCCTCCAGCAACAATTAAGCCGGAAAGTTTACTCCAACATGAGAAACATATAGTATCTATCTATCACTCCTTAATGCTTAATTCTCATGAACTCATCTGGTGCAAAACCAACCATAAATCCAGTTACAAGTCCTAAAAGACTAGGTTTATCAAGTAATCAAATTCGACTTGCGGATATTAGCCAGGTATGTACTTAAACCTTAAATCTATCAAGGTCTAAAAGTAAAATAGGTCGAAAAAGGAAATATCTTAGCCCCTGTTTGGTTAAGCTAAAAATCAGATTTTTAGTAGATTTTGATGAGGGTTAATGAAATGCATAGTTAAAAAGAGGTTGAGAAAAAATGAGTTTTAGAAAATGGGGAACAAACGACCACTTAATGAATTGTGACCTCAAAGTGGCAAAAACCTTTATTTCTAGAAGGCTGGGAGGAAGCAAATTATATGAGAAAAAATTGTTGTGTTGTTGGACATTATGGCAGAGTTGGTTACTCATTGTTCCTGGCTTGAGCTTCTACCACAACATAATAAAAAATTGCGGTCAAGAAAAATAAAGGGCACAAGGACAGAACGAAAGTTTTACAGGCATGCCAATGTAAACTATTCTCCCGTGTAGCAGCAATGAGGGCAAGTCTGGTGGAGGTCTCCTTGGCCTGTGTTCATTGTACGAAACTGACCTCTCCACCTGTTTTAACCAACAAAAAAGACTACACTGAGTGAAGAAGTCAATATTAACATAATCATCAACTATTATTCACTTAAAAATGATAAATAAGCTATGACACACAAACTGAATATGCCAACAAATCCCATTGGGGAAAACTTAATAGCAAAGTTCAAACGTTCCACTAAATTGACGTGAAACCAATAAATATTCACAGGATAACGAGGGAAAAGGAATTATCGAGTCGGAAAATAATAATAAACTATCAGAAGATTAAGAACATCATCAACTAAGTAAATATGCCTAACCAATAATAAGAATACGAGAATACATAAAAGTGTAGAAGCCAAATAAAAACATGGGTACTTGGGCAGGAGTAGCCATGAGCGTAGGGGAGTCAAATATGTCCAAATACGGCGGCGTATCAGAGTTTTTCTGAGTATTGAGGAGTACTTCAGGTGAAGTAGCAGCGACAGAAGCGAGCTTCGACAGAAAGGGGTCATTAGGGTTAACTGGAGGCATGGGAATTTTGGTACTGTTCATTGAACATAGAGTCCTGATACTACGTCGTTTGAGCGAAGGGGAAGAGGATGAGGAACAGGGGAGTGAAGAAGCCATTGGTACTCGGAAGCAATTAGCCATTCGTTTGGGTTTATAATTTACAGTTAGCAGTGAAATTTCAATTTGTGAGTATTCTTCTTTGTCTGTGTTTTGAATTTTAATGGAATGGGATGGATGGATCGGTAAGTTTGGACGGCTCCGGAATGATCACTTGGAGTTTGGATCGTCTTGGATTCGTGGCTGGCGAGACCCGGATGATCCGATATCATTTCATAATCGTCCTCTTAAAATTATATTTTTAATAAATTTTGATAAAATGTTTTATTAGAAAATTATGAATTATGTGAAATAAATTATTAAAATAAGGGCATGTTCGGTGGTGATTAAACTTCAATTAAATTTGAAAATATGGTCGTTATTGGGTCACACTCGTATAATAAAAGTTAACAATAACGACTAATTTTTCAATTTTAATCTGATTTTAATCTCTACCGAACACGTCCTTAATGAAAAAACCCCATTATTATTTTTATTGTTACATTTTATTTACTTAAATTATTGAATTTTTAGAAACTCATTTCAGAAATTTCGGTGATGTATGTAATGGAAGTGCGGATCCGGCAACAATCCTTAAATTTCCCAACACTTTCTTATGGGTTCTCTAGATCGACAATTGATGCATCATTTATATATGTTTTGACACGCTTTTTCACTTTATTCTTTCATTGACAAAAATGAAAAATAAGAAAATCGCTAACAATAATCATGCTATTAAAAACATTGCGCTAACAATAATATGGCACGTGCCTTGGCATGCATCACACTAGTTATTGTAAGAATTATGTTAGACGTATATTGTGCTTTGCATATTTGTTGACATTCCTTCATACGTAAAAAATATTTATACAGTGACGTGATAAATGAGTTCATAATCAATAATTTTAATTGATTCACATGAAAGTGTCAATCAAAATGTGGAAGAAAGTGTACATGTAGCATTTGGTAGTTGTTTTGTAAATAAAAGCAGGGGAATTGAGTTTGGAACCCATGTTGACCAATTGTTTCACACTTTTTTATAAACCTTAGAATGGATTATTTCCATTTCCCAACAAAAAATGATGAAAGATAGAAAAGGTATCCATTCATTGAAAAGTTTTAAAGGCTTAATTTCAGGGAGAGGGCATCTCATTCCAATCAAATCACCTTTCCCCTTTTTCATCTTTTACAAGCTTGTTTCTCAAGTTATATGAGTGTTTGGTTATCCAATTTTGTTTGGTAATGAATAGGATAAGCTTTGTCGGTAACATAATTTTCACTTGGGGTAATTGAATTTAACTAAAATTTGATTTATTTATTTTTTATTATAAGAAGATTCAACTCAGAATTTTTCAATCTCGCGTATTTAGATAAGACATAAAAAAATAGAGTATTAATCAATAAAAAAAAGTTGTGGACAATGCGATTTGTTCCTATTTATATTTTAGACAAACCGTGCTAACGAAGTATTATTTTGAACATTTTCGACCGTCGAAAATCACCTAATTCGTGTAATATCTAATTAATAATTAGATAGTCAAAACTCAATACCAAACTAAGGTGTAGATTTTGGGTCTTTATCTTGACAATTTATTATTGCTACAACAAACATAACAAATAATAAGATTAAAGGAAACAAACAAAAGTAAAACAACCTACTCCTCAACTGTCCCATTTTTCTATTGATGGACTTTTAATTACTAGAATTATTTTACTTGTGTCAAATGCTTACATTTTAGTGGGTATTTTAAGTTTAACATTGTATTCACCTCGTCTTCAACCAACGAATACTGTGAAAAGAGCGTGCATACATCATGTTTACTATAAAAAAACGTCGACGAAATATTTGAATATAAAAACATGTTAGATTCATATTGCGTAATTATGATTATGATTTTTTTACAGTACATTTTATTTTTAACATATTAAACCTATGTTTGAGTTACATTTTAAATTGTTAAAAATTCAATAAGTTATTTTCTTATAAACCTTTTACCTTCTGTGATTTATCAACCAACTTATTAACGTACATACCATTTAATAAAAAAAATATTAATAAATAAAATCCATTGCCTTTGACTCAGAAAAAGACTGATAAGAAATGAAAACAAAATCAGAGATTCACTTCTCTCTCTCTATCTCTCTCTCAAACTGCAAAGTCGGTTCTGACCTGTTCGGATTAACACCTCAACAGAGTCCGAAATTTCAAAAATGCCCTCCCGTCATCTTCTGACACCACCGCCGACACCAGTTCACCACAAGACCACAAGGCATCTTATACCGCCGCTGGCCGGTGGACTGACGGCGGCGGTTTCTTTTCTCATTCTACTTATCTTCTGCTTCCGGAGGCTCAGACAGAAGCGGACAGCCCCTTCTGCTTCTGATACTGATTCCAAGAAGCCTCCTCACAGGCTTTCTTACTCTCTCCTCCGTCGTGCCACCAACAATTTCTCCTCTTCCCTCCGCCTCGGTCAGGGGGGTTTCGGGTCTGTCTACCGGTCTACACTTAAACCGAACCCCATCACCAAGAACTCTGCTTTTCATGTTGCCGTGAAGCTCATGGATTCCGGGTCTTTACAGGGAGAGCGTGAGTTCCAGAATGAATTACTCTTTTCCTCGAAGATTGACTGTATATACATAGTTTCCGTGATGGGTTTTTCCTCTAATCCTGGTAAACGTCGCATGCTTTTAGTGTATGAGCTTATGGAAAACGGAAGCTTACAAGACTGTCTTTTTCATCGAAAAAGCGAAGAGCTGAAGTATTGGGATAAGAGGTTTTTGATTGCTTTGCATATAGCTAAAGGGCTCGAGTATTTACACCATCACTGTGATCCCCCTATTATTCATGGGGATATTAAACCGAGCAATATTTTGTTGGATGGGAATTTTAACGCTAAAATCGGAGATTTCGGGTTGGCAAGGCCGAAGTTGGAGGAGAACATCGAAGGTGAGGTGAAGAAGCAGGGGCATCTGGGGAATGGGATGGAGGATAACGGATCTGTCATGGAGGAGACAGAGAGTGTGACTACCACAAGTGGGCTCGAGGAGTTTAATAATGTTCATAATCTTGGGAGTGTAGTTGTGAGGGTTGATGCGTCACCAGAGGCAGTGGTCGGGGTGGAGTTGTCCCCTGAGGCGGATGCAGCTCCTGTGGTGTCGCCAAGGACAGTTGCAGAGATGGCATCTCCATCTGAGGGGTTGGAGAAGACAAGCATCTCAGAGGGGAATTTCGATAGGTTTAGTGTAGAGAGCGGGGGCGAAAAGAGCAGGTGGAAGAAGAATAAGAAGAGTATTTCGGGTAAAGATTGGTGGTGGAAACAAGATACTGGAGGTGAAGGGGAATCAGGAAAAGTGAAAGATTATGTGATGGAATGGATTGGGAATGAGATCAAGAAGGAGAGGCCAAAGAGCGACTGGATTGGAGCCTCATCAAGCTTGGGTGTTGTTTCAAAGATGGAGAAAAAGAAGAAGAAGAAACGGCGATTGGATTGGTGGGTGTCATTGGATGATGAGAAGAATCCCAAGGAGAAGAGAAGGCCTGCAAGGGAGTGGTGGAAGGAGGAATACTGCGAAGAGCTTGAGAGGAAGAAAAAGAAGAAGAAAAAACAAGCACA
>CAIGRK010107487.1:0-19917 GCA_903798315.1 Fraxinus greggii
CTCTTGGATATCTCAAAATACTTTTTCCTATATGAACTTCCAAATGTGTATTGAATCAGATTTATTTCATATAGATCAATTCTTTGTGATTCAAAACATTTATTAATTTCTAAATTCAACCACATATTACTTGATTCATAAATTCTTCCAAAATATATTTTGTTGATAAAATCATATCGTTTCATATAAAATCACAAGATTAAAATACGCAAGATTTTTTGATCAAATGATTTTAAGCAAAATGAATTTTAATATAATTATAAACAAATAGACATTAAAGGTCAATTTTTTAATTCAAAGTTGAGGCATCTTTATCTTCCCAAAAAAAGTAGACGCAAGACAATAAGACAAAAATTGATTCATCCGTTTGTCCAAACGTATAATAATAAAGAAGGAAAAGTATTTTCCTACGTGAAATTGAGAATGCCTTGCACGTGTAAATTTGTTGTTTTTCCCCTATTACCAAAAATTATATTTCAATTATATTACGTGTACATTGTACTACTTTTGAACTGCAATCAAAACAACGCACACTTATTAGCATTTTTGACATAAACTGATTGGTTTTCACCTAAGAGACCCACTTTCACGCATCGATATACCCACGCGCTTACTTTAGCGCGTCACAACCTTCTACACTCTTCCCCACCTGTAACCGCCAGGCTGCACAAACCCACGTTGGCAAAAACCATTCGATGAGAAAGCTCAATGGTCTCCACATTACACTCCCTCTAATGCTCCATTATTCTTCCCACTATAGTGTATAAAATCACTTAATCCTATATATGTGCTACATAGAGAGTGTGGGAGAAATTGTGTGTGTCGAAACACTAAAGTGTGAGTTTTGAAAGTTGCAGATACTAGAATTTTGGGAAGAACTCGTAATTGTAACCTGTTCAAAAGGCTGATGCTATGAGTCTCAGGCAAAGCCAGCTGCGCACGCGCGGTCGTGGTCCCCAAACGCCGCCGCCTCCGCAGTTTTACGAGCCCTTCAACATTATCCCTATCAATAACCTTTTGATAGACCACCCTTCCCTTCGTTATCCAGAGGTACGCGCCGCTAGCTCAGCCATACGCGCTGCTGGGGACCTTCGAAAACCGCCGTTTATGCCATGGCACGATAACATGGACCTCCTGGATTGGCTGGGGCTCTTCTTCGGGTTTCAGGGAGACAACGTCAAGAACCAGAGAGAGCATCTGGTGCTCCACTTGGCGAACTGTCAAATGCGCCTCCAGCCCGCCTCCGTAGACCGCCTTGACTCTGTGGTTCTTCGCCGCTTCCGGCAAAAGCTTCTGAAGAATTATACTTCCTGGTGCTCATATTTGGGGAAAAGGTCTCAAGTTCGGCTTCCAAGTCGCCACAACCCCAACCTCCAGCGTAATGAGCTCCTGTATGTATGTCTCTATTTATTGATATGGGGTGAAGCCGCGAATCTGCGCTTTGCCCCCGAATGTTTGTGCTATATATATCATCACATGGCAATGGAACTCAATTACATACTTGATGATCACATTGATGAGAATACTGGACAACTTTTTGTTCCTTCCACATGTGGTCAATTTGGTTTCTTGAATAATGTTGTTACACCATTTTATGTGACAATTAAGGGTGAGGTTGGGAGGAGTAGGAATGGCACTGCCCCACATTCAGCTTGGAGAAACTATGATGATATAAATGAGTATTTTTGGAGTAGGAGGTGTTTTCAGAGGATAAAATGGCCTATTGACCTTAACAGCGATTTTTTCTATACTGCAGAAAGGAGGGTGGGAAAGACAGGATTTGTGGAGCAACGGACATTTTGGAATGTGTTTAGGAGCTTTGATAGGTTGTGGATTTTGTTGATATTGTTTTTTCAGGCTGCTACTATTGTTGCATGGGAGAGGACTGAATATCCTTGGCAGGCATTGGAAACTAGGGATGTGCAAGTTCAGTTGCTTACAATTTTTATTACCTGGGCTGGTTTAAGGTTTGTTCAATCAATACTTGATGCTGGGACTCAGTATAGTTTGGTATCAAGGGACACAAAATTGCTTGGTGTGAGGATGGTTTTGAAAAGTATGGTTGCCGTTACTTGGACTATCGTGTTTGGGGTGTTCTACGGCAGGATTTGGAGCCAGAAGAACTCTGACGATGACTGGTCTTATGAGGCAAACCAAAGAATACTCACATTTCTTAAGGCCGTTTTAGTGTTTGTCATCCCAGAGTTACTTGCACTGGTGCTGTTCATTCTTCCCTGGATTCGCAATGTGATTGAAGAAGCAGATTGGACTATATTGTACATTTTAACGTGGTGGTTTCACACCAGAATATTTGTTGGCCGAGGAGTTAGAGAGGGTCTCATTGACAACGTGAAGTACTGTTTTTTCTGGGTTGCAGTGTTGGCTGCAAAATTCTCGTTTAGTTACTTTCTTCAAATCAAGCCTCTTGTTGGCCCAACAAGAGCTCTATTGAATCTCAGGAATGTCAAATACAGGTGGCATGAATTCTTCACTAGCACCAACAGAATGGCAGTAGTAATGCTGTGGCTTCCCATCGTCTTGATATATCTAGTGGATATGCAAATCTGGTATACAGTGTTTTCCTCTCTTGTTGGGTCAACAATCGGATTGTTCTCACATATAGGCGAGATTCGAAATATTAAACAGCTAAGACTTAGATTCCAGTTTTTTGCAAGTGCATTGCAGTTTAATCTGATGCCAGATGATCAGACTCTTAGTTCTCAGGCAACGGTTGTTACCAAACTGCGCAATGCCATTCACCGGGTTAAGCTCCGATATGGCCTTGGACAGCCATACAGGAAGATTGAATCTAGCCAGGTTGAAGCTACTAGGTTTGCATTAATATGGAATGAGATAATCATAACTATGAGGGAGGAAGACCTCATAAGCGATAAAGAATTGGAGCTACTGGAACTGCCACCTAACTGTTGGGATATCAAAGTAATACGCTGGCCATGTTTTCTGCTTTGCAATGAATTGCTGCTCGCCTTGAGCCAGGCAAGAGAACTAGCAGATGTACCTGATCGGCTGCTGTGGTTACGTATTTGCAAGAATGAGTACAGACGGTGTGCAGTCATTGAAGCTTATGATAGCATCAAACACTTGCTTCTTGAGATCATTAAATATGGTACAGACGAGCATTCAATTGCCACAAAATTTTTCATGGAGGTGGATGAATATCTTCAATTTGAGAAGTTCACAGGGGCCTATAAGATGGCGGTTTTACCTCAGATTCATGAACAGTTGATATCTCTTATTGAGCTTCTTTTCATGCCTCAGAAAGATATGGGTAGAGTGGTGAACGTATTGCAGGCCTTGTACGAGCTTTCTGTTCGGGAATTTCCAAAGGTGAAGAAGTCCATGGCTCAGTTGAGGCAGGAAGGTTTGGCACCTCTGAATGCAAGTAGTGATGCCGGGCTGCTTTTTGAAAATGCTATTCAATTACCTGATGCTGGAGATGCATTCTTCTATAGGCAGCTGCGACGTTTGCACACTCTGCTTAGTTCTCGAGATTCAATGCACAACGTCCCAAAAAATATAGAGGCAAGACGGCGTATTGCTTTCTTTAGCAATTCACTATTTATGAACATGCCGCGTGCTCCGAAAGTTGAGAAGACCATGGCTTTCAGTGTCTTGACTCCTTACTATGATGAAGAAGTGGTGTATGGAAAAGAAATGCTTAGAAGTCCAAATGAAGATGGTGTTTCTACCTTGTTTTATCTGCAGAGAATTTATGAAGATGAGTGGGAAAATTTTGTGGAGCGTATGCACAGCGAAGGCTGCAATGAAAATGAAATCTGGAGCACCAAAGTGAGGGATCTCAGACTCTGGGCATCATACAGAGGCCAAACACTGTCTCGTACTGTGAGAGGGATGATGTATTACTACAGGGCTCTTATGATGCTTTCTTTTCTTGACTCTGCATCAGAGATGGATATAAGACAAGGATCGCAAGAGATTGCTTCGCTTGGATCACAGAAACACAATGGTAGCTTGAATGGTCTAGGCTTGGGCATGCCAAATTCTCGAAATCTCAACAGAGCAAGTAGCGATGTGAGCTTGCTTTTTAAAGGACAAGAGTTTGGTTCTGCTATGATGAAATACACTTATGTAGTCGCCTGCCAAATGTATGGGGTCCATAAGGGAAGGGGTGATCCCCGTGCAGAGGAGATCTTAAAATTGATGGAAAACAATGAGGCCCTTCGAGTTGCATATGTTGACGAGATTTACTTGGGAAGAGAGGAAGTTGAGTACTACTCTGTACTAGTGAAGCATGATCAACAACTGAATAAAGAAGTGGAAATCTATCGCATTAAGTTGCCTGGCCATCTGAAGCTTGGGGAGGGTAAACCTGAAAATCAGAACCATGCAATTATCTTTACTCGTGGTGACGCTGTTCAAACTATTGACATGAACCAAGACAATTACTTTGAGGAAGCACTCAAGATGCGGAATCTATTGGAGGAATTTAAAATCACTTATGGTATCAGGAAGCCAACCATTCTGGGAGTTCGTGAAAATATATTTACTGGTTCTGTGTCATCACTGGCTAAGTTCATGTCTGCTCAGGAGATGAGTTTTGTCACTTTGGGGCAACGCATTTTAGCAAATCCTCTCAAGGTTCGCATGCACTATGGTCATCCTGATGTCTTTGATAGGTTCTGGTTTTTGACTCGAGGCGGCATCAGCAAGGCATCGAGAGTGATTAATATAAGTGAAGATATATTTGCTGGGTTCAATTGCACATTGCGAGGAGGCAACGTGACACATCATGAATACATACAAGTGGGTAAGGGACGAGATGTTGGATTAAACCAGATATCCATGTTTGAGGCCAAGGTTGCAAGTGGCAATGGTGAGCAAGTTCTGAGCAGAGATATATACAGGTTGGGTCATCGAGTTGACTTTTTTCGTATGCTTTCAGTATTTTATACAACAGTGGGCTTCTTCTTTAGCAATATGATGGTTGTGATCATGGTCTACGCATTTCTGTGGGGACGTTTTTATCTTGCTCTCAGTGGAGTAGAGGAAAATATCCAAAACAGAGCCAATTCCACCAACAATGAAGCCCTTGGTGCAGTCTTAAATCAGCAGTTTATCATCCAAATTGGTGTTTTCACAGCCCTCCCAATGATTGTCGAGAACTCACTTGAACATGGGTTCCTTCCAGCAGTTTGGGATTTTATTACAATGCAGTTCCAGCTTGCTTCATTTTTCTACACTTTCTCAATGGGCACTCGTGCGCATTTCTTTGGCCGAACTATTCTTCACGGGGGTGCCAAGTATCGAGCTACTGGTCGTGGTTTTGTTGTGCAGCACAAGAGCTTTGCTGAAAATTATAGGCTATATGCTCGCAGCCATTTTGTAAAGGCAATTGAACTTGGAATTATTTTGATTGTTTATGCTTCTCAAAGTCCCTTGTCTACAAATACCTTTGTTTATATTGCCATGACCATATCAAGTTGGTTCCTTGTGCTTTCATGGATTATGTCACCCTTTGTGTTCAACCCTTCTGGCTTTGACTGGCTGAAAACTGTGTATGACTTTGATGATTTCATGACCTGGATATGGTATAGAGGAATTTTAGTAAAAGCAGACCAGAGCTGGGAAACTTGGTGGTATGAGGAACAGGACCACTTGAGAACAACTGGTATATGGGGAAAATTGTTGGAGATTATTTTAGATTTGCGTTTCTTCTTTTTCCAATATGGAATTGTGTACCATTTGAATATTACACGTCATAGCACAAGTATTGCAGTTTACTTGCTGTCTTGGATCTACATGATTATGGTGGTGGCTATTTATATTGTTATAGCTTATGCCCGGGACAAATATGCTGCAAACGAGCACATCTACTACAGGCTCGTTCAGTTTCTTGTTATTGTGCTGTCAGTACTCGTGATTGTATTACTTGTACACTTCACCCATTTCGATTTACTCGATTTCATCAAAAGTCTACTGGCATTTGTCCCCACGGGATGGGGCATGATACAAATAGCTCTGGTGCTCAGACCTTTCCTGCAGTCGTCTGTGGTTTGGGAGACTGTAGTGTCCTTGGCTCGTTTGTATGATATGATTTTTGGATTAATAGTTATGACTCCTTTGGCAATTCTCTCATGGATGCCTGGATTTCAACAAATGCAGACAAGGATACTTTTTAATGAAGCATTCAGCAGGGGACTCCAAATTTCTCGCATTCTTACGGGCAAAAAATCCAACATTGACTGACGTGATTAGAGGTGATATCCTCTTCTTGAATTTACTCCCTCAATTCTGTACAATTTTGAGAGTTCAATGCCACCTCATATCCGTGCTTGCAAATGCCATTATGTTCAGGCATAGAGGAAAACTGAGTAATGCTGGCCAGAGTTGAAACTAAACAATTTATGTTCAGGCATAAAATATGTAACTGGAAGAATGTATTAACCTAGATTTTAATAAGTTACTTCTTCATTTAAAAAGACTATTAACCTTGATTTCAAAAGTTGATGAGTTATGTAAAAGCTTGGATTTGGTACATCTGAGATTTTAGGTGTAAGATAGAATCTTTTCCATTCAATCCCAGTTTCTTTTAAATCAATGTTCCTTCTTTTAATACGTCTTCCAGTATTCTAATTCCAATGATAACATCATTGGTTCCTGATCACATTGCTATATGAGAAGATAGGTAGCACTTTTTTTCTTATTTTACAGATTGATTGAGAATCAGATATTGCATTTATATCATTTCTACCTTTTTCCCCCTCGACTGCAAAGTTGAGGAGCCTGAAAATATGAAGAAAGAAACTGCCACACCTCTTTACACATTCATTCTTCATGGAAGCCTTTAAAGACTCAAATATGTGAGCAGAGAAACAGTCAAACCAGACAAACATAAAAGAACCATAAAATAGAAAATAGCAATTTGAGATGGCATGATGTTGAGCTCGTAAATAACTGATGACACATTGCCTTTCTAGTTTGCAAGTATTTCCAGAGAACTCTTATGAACGTACATGTGAGTGAATGCTTAAGTACGTATAAATGTACTTCTGATGTGATGCATACCTTTTAAATTTGTAAACTTAATTTGAACCTAACCCTTAACTTCATTTCCAAGAAAATTTAAAAGAATTTATTCATACAATATCATGAAGGCTATGAAGTGACATATCATCTACTACTGTTAGTCACAATGCAATTTCGATGAATCATTTACATATTGTTATAAATTGTTTTACAGATATGCAGGTAGACTTTGAGGATACTAATAATGAGCTGTTCTACCACTGGTCTTCATCTTCACAGAATGAAGAATCCATTGTCTTGGATGCTTTGACGCAAGTTACTAGTCGAGAAGTGGGTTTAACTTATCAAGTATATTCTCCCTATTGTGCACATATGTAGCATGACTTGTTCATTAGTTAATCATCAGTCATTGCATTGTTTACAGCCTCTCTTCTGCTTTCTACCCACGTTTAATAATATACTGTATTAGATAGTCCTGGATGCTTCGTGACAAAATTTACTTGCAGTCTTGTTTAGATTAACATACCAAAAATTTCATACGCTCATAGCTCCTTAAATTGCACAGAGAAAATGCAAACATGGATTTTTCACGTGTGATTGATTTCATTGAAGGCATTGTAAAATCCTCTCATTCCGGTAGCGAGGGACTATGAATAGCATTACTCCATACAAAATTGTTCTAAGAGTAGTCCAGATAACTGCTACTTTAGTAACAGGAAATTGTTTTATATTGACATTACTAAGTTTTTATTATTGGTATCAAGTCAAACTTGTGAAATAGTTTGAGAATATGGATGAGAGAATAATCTATCCACGGAAATCCTTCGTAGTTAAATATTTTGGTGTGATTGTCTCAAATCTGGCCCTGATTACAGAATTAAGCCCAATATCATCAAGATGCCAAAAAACTCTGGAGAGAAAATTGGATACATGAATTACAAGTCCCATGAAAAAATACAAAATGTCAGCTGAAGAAAGTTTAACTTCCGCAACTATATCTACATACGAACCCATTTACGTGTGAGCCAATTTATCCAAACTTCAGTAGAAATTCCACAGAAAACCAATTGGGACACTTTCACTTTAAAAAGATTCATTGGTAACAACGGGCACTTTCTCATATGCAGTGCTATGCCTATATCTCTTGGGAAGAAAGCAACACCCACCAAATCTTTGCTGCAAGTAGATGAGGAAAACAAACAGCAGACCGCCAAGGCATATAACAATATCCCAGGAGGTAGAATAGTAGTCCATTCTTGGGTTCGCATATATGTAATTGAATGACCAAGTTGAACTATGAGACCTGTAAAGGTCATATGCATGAGGCAATAAGCGAACAAAGGTAGTCCCAATGTAAAAGGAAGGGGTGAGGGCATTCTCTTTGGCATCACAGAAAAGATTGAACAGTGTCTGTGGGAACAAAAGGCCGTCCAATATCAACCCAGCGTACGATTTGAGATCACCCCATAAGGACAGCTGCTTATATCCAACATTGCTGACCCTCAGTGATGACCTTGGGTAAGACTTTAACAGGTGGACAAACCAAGCAATTAACCCACCACCAATGTACATAGGTAAAGATAAATACAGAACTTTTTTATCAGATTTCCAGAGAGCTGTCTGGCTTTCGTCTCTGGATTTTGACGACCAGGTGAGTTGGAGAAGACGCAATTCTAACAAGAAAGCTATCATGGTTATTACTCTTACTAGTACTTCATTCAATTCAAGCCATCCGTCACTACCAAAGTATACATTCAGATTGTTGCCACTGTTGAGGCTCACCATGAAGAGAGCTTCAAAATTCAACAACAATGGAATCAAGTGTGCTAGGCTGAGCACAAAAAGCATCATGACAGAAATGAAGGGAAGAACATTTGGGTGCCTTTTGACGTGAAATAGCTGCAGGCCTACAAAGATGCACGTAAGTGTATTGGAAATCAGCACCATGGTGATTTCCAGATCCATTCTCCATATGGTTTCTTTGGCTTGCGTTGCATAAATGGAACGTGAAAGAATATGAAACGGTTCAAAGTAAAAAGGGTCAGACTTAACTCGTGTGCTTTCGATAGTTCCCTTCACCACACCTCCATTTTTTGCATTCAAAGAGGGATATTGGACCTCAACTAGAATTTCACAATCTAATGAAGCGTTCCTTCCAAATTTCAAATTAGGAGATTCGTTCTGCATACACCCAACCATGCAAAGGTGTCCACTTTTAGAATCATATAACCCTTCAGCAGAAATTTCAACTGACTTGACCTGCATAAATTCATTGCTGAGCTTGAATTCAAGTGGTGCTGTAAACCTCAACACGTAGCTGATATTAATCACACTCCTAGGGTTCTGCCTCATGTGGTCCTCCCTAAACTCGACTTCCCTTCCAAAAACTACAGATGCCTGATAAAACCTATCATCCACATAAAGTGGAGACGAGTAACCCCATGCTTCTTTGATATTCATATTTCTGACCATCATGTCAAATCTCATGTCAGATGATTGCCCATTAGGATACGCGCCCCCCTTAACCTTCTGCAAACTATTTGTACACCATCTTGTTACATTCTCAATCTCTGTAAATTCATATTTCAAACGTGTAACCTTTACATTCTTATTTTTCCTATTTGCCAATGCCATTCTGCCAAAATAACTGGACTTGTTAACACTTCTACTACTCCACATTTCCCCAACAACAGCACTCCTCTCTCTCACTGTCCACCTTGCAGGAAATCTCAAGCTCAACCTGATCATACATTCTCCAACCAAACTCCTACCAGAATCACTCAAAATGAAACAGCCAACAATGTCAAGCCTCTTCTTCTCCGCATTCCATTTTCCCTCACTAACTAGACTCATATTCGGTTCAAAAGGCAACTGATACCCATTATACACGAGATCCCCGAAACTTAACAAATACCTCACTCTCCCATCCTCCGAACACTCAATCTCATTAAAGTTCATCACCCTCGGTGTGAAATTACTATTGCCTCCTCCAAGAAAATCACAATTCACACTACGGCATTCACTCATATAATTCAATTCGACAACACCAGCTGATCTAATAAATTGACACACTGTTTGTCCCAAGTCCTCTACGCCTAACGAAACATTAGCCAAATCATCAAAAAAAGAAAACCCCTTATTTTTAACTTCTTCATCAATCAGTTCATACTTATAGTTCCTCAAGTTCACGCCTAGTATCTTTATATGCTTGAGGTTTAAATAATTATCATTTATATCCAAGCTTTCCAACGTACCATTAACTAAACTATTAAAAATACTGGAAGAATCAGGATAATTCAGCTTTAAAACAGCATGAACAGACCTTAGTTTGCCCAAACCTGAGCCGACCATGCAGACCTTTCCAGAACTCGAATCCCAATATCCATTCATCGAAAATCCCAGCACACTCAGCGCATCCCTCGGCGTCAACGGAATCCTAGGAGGCCGGTAATGCACGAGCCGCAACTCCCGGTGCGTAAAATTTCCAAAATATCCCCGACCTTGAGCACCCGTTAGACGCAAGAACGCGTCGATTTTGAATACCCCATCAGTCTGGGTTCTGTAAACTTTGCGGGTCTGCAAAAAGAGGGACCTTTGCAGATTTAGAAAATTGCCGTTCTGGGCGCTTTTCTCCATGTAATCATAATAGGCATTGCGTAAAGTGAGGAATTTTGAGCCAGGGAGCTGGCTATTTGGGTCTGAGTTTGGGGACTTGAGTGGCTCCGGAACGACGTTGTTACAGTGCGAGTAAGGAATTTGCGGAGCCGAATAGACAGTGCCGGAAAAAATGAGGAGGAAGAAGATAGTGAATTTAGATATGTGGAATTGTTGCGGGCATATTGGGAATCTGATTACAAACATTGTTGGGTTTTCTGATCGACGCGGAGTTTTGAGGTGGATCGACATAGACGATGAATCTTTAGTTTCGATTCAAATCTCACAGCCTACATGTGGTACTGTGTCGGTCCTCTCTCTCTAGAATCTCAACTATAAGTTTGGGGCTGTAATGATAGTGTGAAATAATATTGTTAAACTTACCCCTGTTTTATTACTTATATTTACTGAAAAATAAATTGAAATTATCAATTAATCACTCATCTGTTCAAATGATTATCTATTTATTATTGGAGTGAAATTTGTTACTTTGCCTGACAGAAATTGTCACGTAATCGTTGAAAATCAAACATGATATATTGACGATATTCTTGACTTAAAAAATGAATCAATAGAATTCTAATCACATTTCCTCCACGTAGGCGTCACTTGAGCAATTGAACGCCCTGAGGCAAAAGTCGTCGATCGAGAAAAAATTTCGACGATCGTTTGCACTCCAACAATAAAGTCAATAGTCGGACGAGAGATAAAATGAGTGCAAAAGAGGGAGAGAAAATTTGGCTAGAGTTAGAATGAATATACTTTATATATATAGGAGAATGCAAATGGACCAAGTGAGTTAATGGGCCGAGTCCAAACCCAAGATGCGGCTGCTTGTTTAAATAAAACCGATTCAATTGAATAATCAATGTCGAATTAATTAATGTGGGAATCCCTCCGTCACGCCCATGTGGCGTTATTCATATGTATAACAATAGTCCACAAAGTTCGAGTTGTATATTTATGTGTAGGTTGGACAAAACATAAACTGTCAAGAGGCGATGTCTTATAGATTGCCTAATAAAATATGAGCAACTCCAATAAGTGAAGGCTTATGAACTGTTTCGAAAATATGTATAGATCCCAAATAGGTGAAAACTTACGAATTGCCTTGAGAACATAAGCTGCTCTAATATGTGAGGACTTACTAACTGCCTCGAAATTATCTGTACGAGCCTGAATAAGCGAGGATTTACAAATTGGCTCGAAAGATGTCACATATCATTTTCAAAATCTCAACAACAACTCCTCTGTAATATTGACTAAATCAACCTGCAATATAACATAATATCTTCACTACACATATACAAAATAAATTGTGATTCATTTAACCCCTCTAAATACTAATGACGATAGCATAAATAATATTAAATTAAACTTCTCTAAGATAGAATATGTAGAGCATATCATGTATCATAACAGATGATATGTTTTCGATAATGAAATAAAAATATAGATAACGTGGCATATGTACTCACTGTAATAAAAATAGTGTCATAACATACTAGAAATGATGTAGCATACGTACTTGACAACAGTAATATAATGTATATGCTAGCAATAATAATGTGATAATACTAAAATACTAGTATCACAATAGTCTCCCAAGTCCAAATATGAATGTTCATATAATGCGTGATCTTTTAGTTAGGGACGATGCTCTGAAGATAAGTAGCTGTGATGAAGCTGATACAAGGATGAGGCTCTGTAGATAAGCAGTTGAGGCGATGCTCTGGACATAAGTTGAAGAGGCAATGCTCTGGATATAAGTAGCAGAGGCGATGCTCGGAATGTGAGTAGTAGAGGTGATGCTCGAAATGTACAAGTAGTATAGCTGATGCTTTGATATGAGTAGCAAAGGCAATGGTTTCAATGTATAAGTAACAGAGGTGGTGCTCTGAATTTAAGTAGCTGTGATAAGCTGACATCCTTATGTATACATGTCTAGGGCTTCCTACATAGTGTTTGATCTAGTCATGGAAGACTTCATCTTCGTAGGTATTAAGGTGAGCCCATCCCTCTTTATACAAAGTAGTAAATGACATCTTTGCTGGTGGATGGTTCACCCTTGCAAAGGGCTTCTTGAATGGTGGATAGTTAATCTATGCAGGAGATAATATAAACTCTCTAAAGATAAGTAGATATGACATAGCTGAACAAGAAGCAAAGCTCTAAAAGATAAGCAGGTGTAATATAGTCGATGTAGAGATGAGTTATTTAAAGATAGATATAGATGTGTTATAGCTAATGCAAAGGTGCGGCTCTAAGCTGATGCAGAGGCATGATGAGTTCTCTTGAATATAAATGCATTTGTAATGCAATAATTCGTATAGTGAGGCTTCTTCGTAGAGCATGGAATGAATATTGAGCTAGTGGCTCGTCTCGAGCTATTGAAGTCTTATAAGCTGGCCTTGAAAGGATGACGTCTTATAGTTGTGCTCGACGATAATGAGAATCCCGAATTGGAAGCCTAAGCACAATCATCTTGCTTGGCGATGTATCTTGAAGTGAGGAATATGTATCGAGCTAGTGGCTTTCTCGAACCATCAAAGACTTATAAGTTGGACTCAAGTGGATAAGATCTTACAGTTGGGCTCAATGATAGTGAATGGAAAGGAATAAGTATCTCACGAAGCTAAGAAATCTGCATGGTGAAGTGGGGAATAAACATCCTACGAAGCGATGGATAAACTTCCTTGAACGATCGGAGATTTATAAGTAACATCGGATAGACGAAGTCTTACAGCTAAGCTCACAATAGTAAGATGCGAAGTCTTATGAATAGCTTTCAAATTATCTAAGACTTATAAGCGGTATATATACGATGTCTTACAACTATGCTTGATAATAGTGAGAAGTAACAAATAAGCATATCATGAAGTCAGAAATAAGCATTTGGCTAGGTGGAGAATAAACATCTCATGAGGCGAAGAATAAATATCTTAAGAATAGCTCTCGAACTATCGAAGACTTATAAATAGCCACGGATAGATGAGGTCTTACAACTATGTTCAATGATAGTGAGAAGCGAGGAATAAGTATCTGGCGAGGTGGGGAATGAACATCTTACAAGGCGAAGAATAAATATCTCGTGAATCACTCTTGAACTATCGTAGATTTATAAGCAACATCGGATAGACGAGGTCTTACAACTAGCCTCAACGATAGTGAGAGACGATGGATAAGTATCATAAGCATCTGGCGAGACGGTGAATAATCATCCCACGAAGTGAGAAATAAACGTCTTGTGAATGACTTTCAAACTATTGAAGACTTATAAGCCACCTTGGATAAACGAGGACTTACAGATAAACTTAACTATAGTGAGAGGCGAGGAATAGCATTTTGTAAAGTAAGTAATAAGCATCTGATGAGGCGAGAAATAAACATCTCGCGAGGCGAGGAATAAATATCTAGGGAATAGCTCTCGAATTATGGAAGACTTATAAGTGGCCTCGGATAGATGAGGTCCTACAGTTAGACTCAACGATAGTGAAAGGTGAGAAATAAGCATCCCGCAAATCTTAAAAAGCATCGACGAGGCAGGAATAAGCATACCACGAAGCAAGGAATAAACATCTCTTGAACTATCAGAGATTTAAAAAGGGCCTCAAATAGATGAGGTCTTACAGCTAGGCTCGACGAAACATCTTGCAAAGCCAGGAATAAGCATCTACGAGACATGGAATAAACATCTCAAGAATAGCTTTTGAACTATTGGAGACTTATAAGTGGCCTTGGATAGATGAGGTTTTACCATTAGACTCGACAATATTGAGAGGCGAGGAATAAGCATCTCATGAATGAGGCCATGAAATGCTCATTTTGCAAGAGCAAACACATCGACGATTTGCCTCTTCCATTTTTCAAGGTCAAATGATTCTAAAATATGCCAACTCTTCTTTTATTCAAGGAACCAGGACTCCAAGTTACTGTCTCATAGAATGCCGCATCTGATAATAAAAGATCTACGAGCTAGAGTTTACGTTCAATAATAGGAAAACCATGAGCTTATGCTCGCCTTCAATAAATAAGAAATCTAGGAACTAGGGATCTCCTTCGAGAATAAGAAAACCACGAGTTAGAGCTCTCATTCAGAGACGCGAGGTATTAGAAATTAGCCCCGATCATGTGAGCTCCAAGAGCTTGCCTCAAATAAATGGATATTATTCGGATGCTTGATAATGAATCCGTTCATAGCTTGTAAGTGACTGGTAAGATTGCAACAAGCTTCCATGCCAGGAAAGTGAAACTTTAAATTGGAAAATTCCAAGCTAAACAATTTGTCAAACACTTGGTTTGCACTTGCAAATATAATTCCTTTAGCATAAATGTAGTTTGTAGTCCATCCACGACATTATCAAGAATTACAATAGCACAATTTCACACATATTTAACACTTCATCACCTTAGCTGTAGATTTAATTTACACACAAATCAAATGGTATAGTTCTTTAAAATCAACATGTAGTAACATAATTTAGCTTCCAAGAAAACCTACCAATGGCATCAAATCTTGCTTTGACATGAGCCTCCTACAATATTAAAATCCCAATAGCAAGTTGCATATGAAAGTTCATTAGGAACCAAAATTATTTTGCAAGCCAATATTAGCTAAGTTAGTGGAATTTGATGGTTTTAAAATGATGGCATGCATGGCTCCTATTACACCTATAAACCATGTGGCATGCTAATGACGAAGGAGGTCCCACATATGCCGACTTGACATTGATTATTCAACTGGACCGAGCTAATTAATCAAGCAATCTTGTTTTGGGCTTGGAGCTCGATCCATTAGTGTATTTGGCCCATTTATTTCTTTTTATATACGTGATTCCACTTCACAAAAAATGGTATGAAATCTCTAACTTTAATCAAATCCCCTCCCTATCTCTTGCATTCATATTATCTCTTGTCCGACTGTTGATTGACCATCGGAGTACAAATGGTTGTCGGACCTTTTTTTGACGGATAGTCTTTGCATCTTAACGAGGTGTTCCAGTGCGTATGTGATGCCTACGCGAAGGGAAAGTGATAAAAATTTTGTTGAAGCATTTTTTGAGATCAACATCCTCCAAATTACTTGGTGAAATTTCTTTTTATCAACGGTAAAATCCTAAGTCCTCTCAAAATGTCACTTTCAAAGAAATAGAGTAGTTGGAAACTTTGAATACCTCAAAATTTGTGATAATCACTGTTGAAGTAATATAAAACTAAAAGTTGTACCATCATCTTTGAAATATCCCGAAGAAGAAGTTCATATGGTCTTCGATTCTCGTCTCTTGATCACCTTAAGAGGTAGCCCCAAGCATAATAAATTGGGGCGAAATTAATCACCAGTGTAGAAAAAATAAATATTTGGCTCAAATGAAGATGCCACATTTTGTTTACGAGGCTAAAGGGCTGGAGAAGTTTGTACCAAAACAATAATCATGGACCCCAAGGAAAATAAATCATTGGGCCCAATTTTGCATAAATTTGGCCCAAATTTACTGAAGCCCATCAGCTAACAACACTTTCCAATTTGTTGTAGTGAATAAAATTGATTTGCATCAATTTAGCAAAAGTACCCATTAAGTCGTAAATATCTGTTTCTTCTGCCTAACAAAGCAGCTTGCAAAAGCTAAATAGACAACCCGGTCCCATCAAAATTTAGCCCTTGTGAGCTCCATTTTTTGGTATAATAAATTTTGAAATAGTGATATTTTGGAGAATGTAAGTTAAAAAGTAGGGAAAATTTTTGAATTTACGTGTAGAATATTTTATTGTTTGAAAGTGGTTGAAAATAAATTTTGAAAAAAATGAGTTTTGGGAGAATGTGGATCAAATAAGGGCTCAATGTTGATTGAGTGGTCAAAAGCAAGAAACACCCATTGCTGGTCACTTTGGTATATCGCCGGTTCCGAGTTGCTTGCGGCTACCCTAATTGGTTGAGGTTTGTCTCTATTTCTGTCATCGAAGGCCTTCATGTTAGACATCATAATAAAACTCATTGTCCATTGTGACTAGGTTCCATGGGGTCGACGATTATCGTTGCTGCCTTGACGACCATAGTTGAAAGTTATGGGTATGATGGCTCTCGGTGGTAGCACCAAGAAGTATCTCGGCCAAAGCTTTCTCGTCCACCATGGATTTTATAGTCAAAACTTTTACAAATGTATAGTCTGTTGAGCTTTAGAAGTTGAAAGTAAAATATATATTATATTTTTATTCATTACTTATTTGTTGCCTTACTCAAATTAGAAATATTTTTAAATGTCAAAACATATGTCAAAAGCATGATCATTGGGTGCAGTCCAAATAGGTTAACCAGTCAGTCACTACTGACTGGATGGGTAACTGGTTCAACTGATTTCTTGGATGCGGACTTATCGGTTTCAATGCTATAAATAAGATGCAATCTTTACCTTTCATGCAACAACCTATACAGAAATATATATTTATCATCTTGGACGTGGTTTGATTGGTCAAATAATTAAATTAAGTAAAGATTGATTTAACAATCAAAACTTTCCTTAAGTTTACCATATCAAACAAAATTTATATTATTCTTACAATGTAAACTTTCATAATTTAGATAAGAGACGTTCGTGTGTTGAAGGAGTCTTTACATAAGTATAGAAAATCATTAAAGGACGAACCATTGCTTATGAGACTCCAGTGAGTTTAGCTCAATGTAATATTCCATTGAAGTATCTCGAAACAAAAATCGTATTTTTCAATCGTAATTGAAGAGAGCACACCAAAGCATGAATGATATAATCCTACTCAATTAAGATTGGTAAATCTTAATCCAAGTAGTGATAGTGGTCGAATACAATAGTGAAGTTGCGATAAAGTCAAGATCGGAGGGTTTGATTCCACTTCTTCAACAAGTAAAAAAAAAAAAGAAAACGAGGGAATTATTATTTATTTGCTTTTGATTTTTTTGATAATTTTGTGAAATTACAAAATAGAAACTATTGTATTTTTCATTGTTTGATAGTGGATTATTATTTGTGGCATGGGGACCCGTGGATATTTCTCTTAGGGGTTTACTTCGTTATATCTGGTGTTCATTCTTGTTTATTTTCACATTTGATTAAATCTCGTAGAACACTAGCCTACTGACTTGCGTCAATCATAATCGAGTGTGAAACTGCTTGAAGAACATTCCGACTAACTAGCAAAATTTGTCTGAAACGAATTATTGAAACAAATTGTTAAATTAACCAGATTTTAGTACTCACAAAAGTGTTTTGTCAAATGGGTCTTCATTTTGAAAATAATTTGAATGTTACCCATTTAGGTGAAAACTTGTCCATTTAGGTAGCCCAACGCATTTTCATTTCTGATTTTTGTTTTGCTACATATTGGAATAGATCATTAAGGACCAGTTGGTTGGTTGCTTAAAGATATAATAATATTTTCAACTTCAGTAGACCATTTTCATGGCCCATCTTCTTGTTGAAAATTCCTTCTTTCAACAAATGTTTAAGATGCTTCCAATAGCTCCATTTCTTTCATTTGTTGTGGTTGACTACTTGGATTTTTGGTGGACAAACTGCCCGAAAAAAATTATCTTTTCTGGTGGCCTTTTGAATGTGGTGAGATAGTGGTTAATGTACCAATTTTTTCACAGACAACGTCAATCTGTTGATCTAAAAAAATGCGTCAACAGAATCCTAATCACCTCCCCTCCACGTAGACGTCACACGCGCACTTAAACACCCCATTAGGAAGCAAATGTCGCCAATCGAGAAAAATGTTCGACAACAATAAAGGTACGCTCATTCAACCCTAGCCAAATTCCTTCTCCCCCTTTGTACTCATTTTATCTCTTATATATATAGGAGAATGAAAGTGGGCCATGTGGCCTGAATCCAAACCCAAGATACGATTGCTTGATTAAATAAGCACAATTCAATTAAATAATCAATGTCGAATCAACCAATGTGGGACTTCATCCATCACACGCATGCCATATAAATTATAGGTATAAAAGACATTATATTATCAATTTAATTAAATAAATGCACATTGATTACTAATTGCTCACTTGAAGAAAAAAGATATGCATGGTAGTTGTGTCCTACGTGATGCTAGATCTAGTGATAAATGTTATGTGCTTAAATATGAAGAAAGTAGACTTTATTGACTTGTGGTACAAACGATTGAGACACCTAAACTATGAAGATATGTCAGACTTACAAAACTCAATGTAGTAATAGGAGTTCCTAAGCTCACACGAAAACTTGAAGGTGCATGTGGCTCGTGCCAAAAGGTAAAAAAAATTATAATTGCACACAAACAAAGTCAGTTTCTTGCTGCCTTTCATTGTTTTGAATTAATACATATGGACTTGATGGGATCTATTCAGACAGAAAGCCTTAGTGGTAATAGATATATTTATGTGGTCATTGATGAGTTTTCTAGGTACACTTGAGTAGACTAAAAAAATCTAATTTTTTGAAAGATTCACATTCTTATGTATAAAAAAATTGACCATTGGAAAAACATTGAGATGATTAAAATTGTAAGAATTATGAGTGATCACGGTAAGAAATTTAAAAAGCTAGCTTTTCTAGATTCTGTGAAGAATGTGGTATTTTTAATGAGTTTTCTGCTCCTAAAACCCATGAGCAAAATGGTGTGATGGAAAGGAAAAATAGGCGTTTACAAGAGATGGCTTGGGTGATGTTGAATAGTAAGAAAATTCCCATCATATTATGGACTGAAATTGTAAATACTGATTGCTATATTTTAAATCCTCGAGATTTGGTACCTAACAAACACCTTATGAAATCTTAAAAGATAGGAAACCAAATTTCGACTACTTTCATACTTTTGGTGGCAATTGTTATGTGTTAATGAAATGGAAAATTTGGGAAAATTTGAGCCTAAAAGTGATGAAGGAGTGTTTATTGGGTATTCAAAAACTAGTCGGGCTTATAGAGTTCTTTTTTTTTAGTGGAAGGAGGGCAGTACCTCCGAAATTTTATTAATACGTCCTCACTTATGGCGGAGGAATACCGTGGTTACAAATGATATCAATAAAATCAATAAATGAGGAAGTACTACATCACTTACAGTGAAAGTAAAGAATAATAGGAAAGCTGTAAAAAAGGAGTACTACTACCTTACAAAAAGCACAAATGTATGCAAAAAGAAAAATAAAAGCAAAATACAAATACTTAAACTCTAATGTTGGGCAAACCATATCTGTCAATCTGAACAAGCACCCTGATATGTCGTGGTAGGTCAGCTGGTCCATAT
>CAIGRK010107505.1:0-12233 GCA_903798315.1 Fraxinus greggii
GAAAATATTTTTTCATGGAAAAAATTATCAATCAAACACCCCAAAAGATAGAAATTTGAGTGGAAAATTGATATTTTTCATGAAAAATAAAGTCAATCAAACACGCTCTAAATGCTAAGGCAAAAGAAAGCAAATGTTCTAATGGCGTTTTCTACATTTGAATCCACCTTAAAATTTACTTCTAGTTCCATCTCTAATAACACAATATCCAAGCCAACACATATGATTGACTTGATCGTGGGCGATTACTGGTTTTTTTTTTAGCCTCATTTTTTGGGAAAATTTTATAATTATGATTTTTTGGAGAATGTGTAGTTAAAAAGTAGAGAAATTTTAGATTTATATGTAAAATTATTTTATTAAGAGAATGTGTGCTATGAAAAGAATTTGAGAAAAAAAATGATTTTTCAAAAAATGACTCTTAGTGTGGACACTCAAGGGTAACGGTGATTATCCATGAGGACTCATAATCTACGGTGATTAGGACTGCACAAAAAAATCACGAAATCGCAAATCGAATCAAACCCGTTGGTTTGAAACCATTAGTTCGGGACCACGTGAACCTGCGATTTTTTCCCTCAAATCGAACCAAATCGTTTCAAAATGATTTGGTTTAGGTTTTGATTTTCAAAAACTCCACAAAATCTAACCGAATTGAACCATTTTTAAATTTTTTAATTAAAATTTTAATTTTATTAAATTATAAATTTTACAATTTTCACATTAAACAAAAATACCAATTTAACAATACAAATTACAACTAGTCCACTAAAATAATCATATAAAGTAAATTAGGTTCATTATTATTGGTCCATGATTTTACAAGTACACTACACATGTCCTGATTCAATATCTAAACTAAACTAAAATTACCCCCAAATCATATGAAATAAACAAAAAAAAAAAACATATATTTTCGACAATCCAAATCATAATTTAATAAAACTACGATAGCAAATCACACTAAAAACTTCAGAAGACCTAAACTAAATTCTCATTTCTCAAACATTTGATGTCTACCCACCCAGCTGAACAAAATGAGATTCTCAATTGTCAATACCAATTGTCAATCGCCTTTTGCCCATTAGTCTGCTAATTTTGCCCGAGTCACATCTTTCTCTCCTCTCTTTGGGTAAGTCTCAAATTTTCATTCAAGCTATTTTCTCCGTTGTTCATTCTTTTATTTGTTGTTTTTGAACATATTATACACTTATAGGTTGTGGTTTGGATATAAAAATGGCAGTTTGTGTGCCTATATGATTTAATGAACATTTTTGTAGTTTGGAAAGAACGAAGGATAAGCGTATTGATTGTGTGAAAATGTTAAAATTTCCTAACCAGTACTGCCACATTCTACTTTCTTGAAGTAGTTAGAGAATGAAATTCATCAATTCCCGATAAACCTAGACCCTACCAATCTTTGTACATTTAAACATATCATGTCAAGTCTTTATTTTCCATCTAACTAGTAAGACAAAATGAGTTTTAACCAAATTATTACATCAAAATGTAAATCAGTCTTTATCAACTACTATGTGACAATATGAAAAGCAAACAAGAAAAGGTAAATAAAAATGAAGAAGATGTATTCGTTCCATTAACATCTTTTAGCAATCAAACTTTTAAAATAATTTATTCACAAATTTAAAGGAAAATATGAATGTAACTTAATATTTAACATTATTAATTCTCATTTAACGTATATGTTAACTTGTTTTAAATATATTACTATAATATCGATAGGTAAATCGCGAATTAAAACCGAACCAAACCTCAAATAATAATTTGGTTTGAAAAATAAAATGGTTTGATTTGATTTGAAAAAAATTCAAAATCGCCTGAAATTGTTTGAATTGAAAATAGGTACAAACCGTCGAAATCAAACCGTGTTCACTCCTAACAATGACGGATATGTGAGTTATTGCTCGACTAAGTGGACAAAATAACACTAGAGATATTTATGTCTTTTCAAAAATTACAGAAACCATCTAAACAAAAATAATAATTATACTATCCTTATCTTTGTAAGTTTTGGAACAATCTTTTTTTCTTTTTTTTTTTTACTTAATTTTAATTTAGTTAAAGAAATTAACTTTTAACTTGGAGAAAGTTTTTTACTTTATTTTTTTATGAAAATGGTTACAACTCAATTATTTTTTTTTCCAAAATTATTTTCTTATTTAACAAACTAATTAAAAAAGTTTGGCTACAAAATGAAAAGAAAATTAATCCAAAATTTTGAACTCGATGCTTATTTTATTATTTCTCTGGTATTCTTACACTTAATATATTAGAAATGTAAGATTTAAAAAAGAAAAATTAAAACAAAGAGCAAAAAAATAATAATCCGTATGTCCCATATGAACCAATTCGATTAATTTATGATTATACTTTTCTTTAAGGAACGAGAAAATATATTTTGAAATAGTTATTTTTTTTAAGAATGTTTTGTTAAACAATAAGAAAAAAATTTAAGTATAATATTATTTCATTGAAAAATGTGTAAATAAAAATAAATTTTGAAAAAATATAGTTTTAGTTTGATGAAGTCCAAACAAGTGCCTAATTGCATAGAACCAAAGTTGGCATGCCTCGACTAGACTAGACTCGACTACACTCGACTGATCAATGTACGAGCGCGCCAAACAGTTTCAAACCTGAGCAACCTACCTCACCTTTACAGCCGTATGCCCCCTCCCTCGCCATAGCCAAAAAAGTGGCGTGTCTTTTTGTGAAATGAAAACATGGACCCACGTGACATATATATGACACCTCCACCAACTATTCCCTTCAAACGTCGAAACCCGAGTTTGATATTTCTTAGTCAAATCCTTTTGGGTTTTAATTGATTGAAACCAAATTAATTTTGCCAATATTTGACTTTGAAAAATCTTGCCTAAAAATTAAAGTCTTTATCATCGTTCATACTATGTATCGATTTCACACCTGATTTTTTGGTGGGCTGATTTTAGTAAAATAGAGGTTAGGCGATGATTATTATCTTGAGAAGTTTTATTTTCCATTTTTGAGATTCTTTTTTTATTTTTTCTTTTCGATTGGAAGAAAGAGATTCTGGGTATTATTATTTTTTTCCACTATTTGGAAAAGTTTCCTTTTTCTTTTTTTCTTTTAAAGATTCTTTCTCTGTATTGAAAGAATTAAAAAGGGGGTGGCGGGTTCAGAATATCTATTAATTGTTCTGGATGATGTTGCTTTTGTGCTAAATTTGCTTCTTTTCGTTATTTGAGTGCTTTGCATACCACCATTCCTGTAGATTCTCGGGGACCGGATTAAGGTAACTCATTCAGCATATGATTTCTTTTATAATTGCGTAATCTGATAATATTGCTTGATTTTCTAGAATTAATAGACGTGTTGAGCTGGACGAATCTGTATTCTTTGTATTATCTTGCAATGTGTAAGCAACCTATGCAATTCATTCTTGATGTTTGGTAGCTTGAGATATTTAGGTTCTCATAAATATTGATTGGGGGTGATTTTGGGTTTTAATTTATGTTTCTTATTGAAAGGATGGTCAGGTGTATTACATATGAATAAATATGCAAGTGATTGGTTGGAATTCAGATTGCATGATCATTGAACACATCTTTTGTTAAACATCACAATTATAATTTGCATTGCTAATTCAATATCATTAATTTTTAGAAAGCTATGTTATGTACTATTTCTGAGGAGGTTTTATATTCAAACACGTTCAAGTTGGTGGGTTGGAATTAAATGTACGTTTTACCGTTATTTAAGAATAAAGAGTTGTGAGTTCAAGATTCCCAGCGAATTGCATTCACTCTTTGTGTACATTGGGATTCAATCTACCACGGCAGACTGATTAGTAGGTCTTCTGTTAGATGCTGGTAATGGGATTGGAGAAAATAATCTCTTTTATTCAACTTGTAGAAAATCACATGTACACTTACTATAAATAGCTTACAACTGGGAATAAGTTATGGAAAGCCAGCTGAGATTGAACTAACTAACAAAATGGTTGATAACAGAATGTAAACTAACTACATTCAAGAGCTAATTCTCCCCCTCAAGATGTACTGTAAATATTCTTTACAGACATCTTGGCTAATAAAGGAAAAATAACAAGGCATGAAGAGGCTTAATTAAGACATCAACCAATTGATATCAAGATCGAACATGAAGAAGTTTCACCACACTAGCTACAACTTTGTCACGAATGAAGTGACAACGATTATATGTGTTTAGTCCGCTCGTGAAAATTGGGATTAGAAGGAAATTGTCGCAAAAAAGAACAGCAGGAGAGGCTACTTGTATCTGAAAGTCCTTCAACAACTGATTAATCCAAATAACTTCACTAATAGTGGCAATAAGTGCTCTATATTCTGCTTCAACAGATGAACGAGATACGGTGGCTTATCTCTTAGCTTTCCAAGAAATCAAAGAATCTCCAATGAAAATGCAAAAACCTGTTGTGGACTTTCTTGTGTCAGCTCATAAACCCTGATCTGCATCAGACAATGCTTGTAGTTTAATGGCTGGGACAGACACTGAAAATGCTTCTGATGTGGAAGAAGATGAAGCCAGAAAGAATAGGCCTTGACCGAAAGAATAGGCCTTGACCAAGGCTATTCTTCAAGTAACGGAGAAGATGATGCACTACTTTGAGGTGTGGTAATCTGGGTTGTGATAGGAATTGACTCAATTTGTGGACAACATAAGTAATATCAGACGAGAAATTGTTTGAGTAAATTAGTTGATCAATTAGTTTTCTGTAATGAGAAGTAGCAGGAGAAAGATCCCTTTCATGCATACTAGGAGATAATTTTGAATCCACAGGAATATTAAGGGGTTTACAATACTAGGAACCGGTATCTTCAAGAAGTTGTAAGGCATAATGCCTCTGAGAAATCACTATACCTGAGTTGGAACGAGCAATCTCAATGCCTAGAAAATACTTTAAAGATCCAAGATCTTTCAACTTGAATTGAGAATGTAATAATTCGTTCAAAAAATCAATAGCTTGTACATTTGGACCAGTTATGACTATGTTATCAATATATACCAGTAATGCCACAAAATTATCTCCAGCACCTTTTGTGAATAATGAATAATCAGCTTTAGATTGATTGAAACCAAATTGAACAAGTGCCTGGGAAAAATTTGAATTCCATTCCCTTGATGCTTGCCTAAGTCCGTCGACGGACTTGTGTAATTTGCATATCAATTCTCCCCCTGTTTGGTATTGTTGTGAACTTTATATTCAATGGGAAGATCCATATAAACTTCCTCAAATAAATCACCATTCAAAAAAGCATTGTTAACATCTAGCTGGACTAAGTGCCAATTTTGACCAGCTGCAAGTGCCAACAAAACTTTAACAGTGACTATTTTTGCCACTGGAGAAGAGGTGTCGAAATAATTGAGGCCTTCTTGTTGTATGTAGCATTTTGCAACAAGACGTGCTTTATGGCTTTCAACTGAACCATCTTACCTGTACTTGATCTTATATATCCACTGACAGCCTACAACATGTTTTCCTTGTGGCAAAGTGACAACATACCAAGTATTGTTAAGTTTCATAGCTTCTAACTTAAGTTTCATTGCTGTACGCCATTGAGGATAGTTGATTGCTTGATGGAAGAATTTTGGCTCGTATTGAGAAGTGACATTCAATACCAATTGCCTATGGGATGGGATAAGGCTGCATGAGATATGAAGTTCCCAATGTGATAAGGTGACTTAGTGGAGGAACTGGGATTGATTGAACAAGTTACAGTGAAAATCCTTGATTGGAGGTTTAACAGTCATTTGTGACTTTCGAATGTGAACAACAGGTGTGATATCTAAGGGATAATGATCATCAGACTGATCATTTGTATTGCTATCAGGGATAGCATCAATAAATTGTAATTTTGGGATAGATAATTCCGTCTGGTGAGTTTCAGTAGATAGGACAGAAGTAGGTGTATGTTTGGAAGTATCGTTACAAGCATCTTAATGGGGATTTAATGAAGGAACATGTAAAACCAAATCAGGGAATGGATCAATAAGCTGATCTACCTCTACAACTATATGAAAAGGATAAATTTCCTCATGAAAAACATTTCTTGATATGAATACTTGTTTGGAAACAACATCATATAATTTGTATCTCTCGACTCCTGGTGGATAACCTAGAAAAACACACATTTAGCTCGAGCCTGGAGTTTATTTCTATGGGTTTAATTAAAGTGGATGCAAAGGCCAAACATCCAAAGATCCTGAGATAGGAATAATCTGCAGATTTATTGTGTAAGACTTCATAAGGCGTTTTGTGTTTCAATAGTTGAGAAGGGGTTCTATTAATTAGGAACGTGGCTGTCAAGACACATGCTGTCCAGAACTTGATTGGAACATGGGATTGAAAATATAGAGCCCTTGCCACATTTAGAAGATGCTGATGATTGCGTTCCACATATGCAATACTCCTTTTTCAACAAAATACTCAGTGAATGCAAGTTTTGGAGCCTTGTCTGATCTAAACACCTTTATTTTAGCATTAAATTGAGTTGCCACCATGCTAAAGAATTTAGTAACAACATTGGATGCATTAGATTTGTGCCTTAGTAGGTAAACCCATGTGAATCTAGAGCAAGCATCAACCAAGGTTAAAAAGTATTTATTTCCTGTTTATGAAGGAATGAGATAAGGTTCCCCAATGTCACAGTGAACAATGTCAAATGGAGAGCTCAAAAGATGGTTATTTGATTCAAATGATAACCTTATTTGTTTAGCAAGAGGGCAAATGTAGTAAGGAACACTCTTATTGAACTTATTAATATCACATAACGAATGAGTTTTCAAACTATCCAACCTTTTAAAAGAAAGGTGGCCAAGTCTATTATGCCAAACATGAATGGAAACATTATTTATATGAGCATTTGAAACTGAATTTAGAACTTTTGTATCAAGTACATATAGGTCTTGCACTCGAGCACCCATGTCAGTCATCTTCTTGGTGTTGGCTTCCTGAATAATGAAATGATCAGGAAAAAAATTGATGGTAAGCTGCGAGTCATATGTTAGAGCACTGACAGATAACAAGTTGAACTTGAATTGTTGTACAAACAGAACATTTTGAAGTATAAGAGTTGAGCTTAATCTGACATCACCATGTAGTCTCACTTGAATTTGTGTGTGATTTGGTAAAGTGACAGTTGAATTGTCGATGACTCTCATCGCCATAGAGGCAGCAGCGATAGGACATACACGTCTAGTAGCTCCTGAGTCTACTATCCAAATAGCTTTGGATGAAAAGATAGGATGTACAGATACTGAATAACATATACCTACAGTATATGAAGTGATGGAATTGTCATGGACATCAGATGTGCTTGATCCTGATGCGAAGTGAGTGGTATCATAGACATTAGTTGTTGATACTGGTTGGAGCTTAAGTTCTGAATAAAACTTCCAAATGTTGGTTGCTGATTATGTTGTCTGTCTTCATTCTGAGAAACAAAAGAAGTTGAAATCTGATTAATAGAATTAGAACCAGAAGAATTTTGGAAGTTGTCCTTTGTTTTGGTTTATAACCCCGTGGATATCCATGCAGCTTATGGCACTTGTCAATGGAATGGCCATGGAAATTACAGTGAGTGCAAAATGTTCTCTCATCCTTGAGCTGTTGTTATGAGTTCCAGAATTACCAGCTCCTTTGTTGTTTTCTGCTTTAAAGGCAAAGGCTATAGTTCAACTTGAATCAGATCCAAGTGTACTTACCTTCCTTTGATGTTTCTCTTGAGATATCAAGGCAAACAATTTATTAATGTGAGGCATAGGATCCATGAGTAAGATTTGTCCTCTCACTTGGGAGAATGAATCATTTAGTCCCATAAGAAATGACAATATGCTCAATTTGGTATTGATTGTTCAATTCTTTCACACCACCACAAGTACACTTCTCGCAGGTTCAAATAGGTCGATTGTTATATAATTCTTCCCAAATAGTCTTGAGTTTAGTGAAATAGACACTGACATTACTCTGATCTTGAACAAGTTTCATCAACTCGCTATGTAATTGAAAAATACACGGTCCATTTTTCTGTTGAAATCTATCCTTAAGATCAATCCAGATTTCATAAGATGAAGTAGCATAGATCATAGTAGCTAAAATTTCCTTTGATATCGAGTTCAAAATCCAAGAGATGACTATGTTATTATTTCGAATCCAGAAATTAAGCAGATCAGAATTGGTACCTTCAGGTTTGGTAATGGATCCATCAATAAATCTAAGTTTATTTTTCACTGATAAAGTAACGGTCATTGCACGGTTCCAGGAGGCGTAGTTACCTCCTGTGAGTTGCAGAGAAACCAGGATTAAACCTGGACTATCAGAATGACGGAGAAAGTATGGACTTAAAAGTTCATCAGTAGCTGATTTGTTCGAGGGTGATCTTGCATCAAAATCATCTATGGACTGTGATGCCTCCATTTGAAGTTCAAACCAGAAATCAGAACGGCTGAATCAGTAAGCTAGGTGACAAAGAACTGAGGTGAATCAATGAAGAAGAAGATGACTAAGAAGAACGTATGAAGCTCTCTGGTCCGATACCATGTTAGATGCAGAAATGAAGAAGAAGAAGAACGAAATTGTAGAAAAGAATCTCTTTTATTCAACTTACTGAAAATCATGTGTACACTTGCTATAAATAGCTTACAACTAGGAACCAGTTATGGAAAGCCAGCTAGAGCCTGCTGAGATTGAACTGACTAACCAACTAACAAACTAACTAACAAAACGGTTGATAACAGAATGTAAACGAACTATATTCAAGAGCTAATATCTTCTTTATATCATTGTCTCATTTGGTTTCTATATAATTGTCTAGGATGATGTTCTATCTGATGAGTCATATTTTTGTCATCCTTAAATATTTATTCTGAATATATGGACCTAGCAAGAACAATATTCTTTCAGTGATTTAATCTCAAAAAATGTTTTTGTTGATTTTAGATAATCTTTGCTGTGCAATGTGGTAGATTTTTTGGAGTGGATTAACCTGGTAACATATCTGCTGCACTAATAAATAAGACAAGCAACGAGTAGAAAAATTATGAATTTTTCTTCTCATATCATTGATTATTATGCAGTGAGAGAAGGAAAATCTGATAGTGAAACATACACATTGTAGTCAATAATAGTTAGTAGAACCATTATCTTTCCATGTCTCCTGCTTCATTAAATTTTTATACAGGTAAAGGCTTGCTTGGCTACGAGTCAATAACAAATCTCAGAATGGGATGGCTTAGTAAAATTTTTAAAGGTTCAAACCATAAACTTTCAGAAGCCCGATATGGAACAGATATGGTGGGAAATTATCCATCAACTTCATGGGTAAGTTCTGTAACTTCTGTTGTTCGCATATTCAATATGTTTTTCAGAGAGCATTATCTGAATTTCTTTGAAGTTGAAAAGCATTCCTAAAATTCTGTTATAATTTGATTTCATAACCCCCCACACACCGCTGGCGAAAGAAAAATATTAGACAAGAAATTTCTAATTGTTTTTATTCGTTTTTCATCATCTTGGTGACTGATGTAAATTTGTCTATGCTATGTTTGGTGGCTTCTTATCGGGTTAATATAAACATAACAAAATACTGCACATGCTTTTCTAAATGTTATATTATATTCGGAATATACATGCTAACGTTTTGCTTATTTATTTCTTACGCTGTCCTGAGTTTTATTTTAAAACCTGGTGTTGAATTAGAGGAATTCCTAAGGTCTCAGCATTGCTTATTTATTTTACAATTTTTGTTCTTATTTGCTCTGCGGTGCACGATTAGTTGTTATTGGGCTGTTAGTTGAAAAGGCTGAGGGTTGAAGATGGGACAGATTTCTTTTATTTTTTGTTTGTTTTGTTAGGAGACAAACATTTACTATTGCATAATTGGTTGCTAGTATATATCTAATATTCCATTCTCCAGTCATCAATTATTTTCTTTAGAAAGCTTATTCATTATTGGTCTTTCTATATATTATATATACACATATATAGGATACAACTTCAGAGATTGAAGACATAGATCGTGCTATTGCATTATCGCTTTCAGAAGAAGATCAGAAGGGGAAAACTGTGATTAGTAAGTATTATGGTGTTTTCCTTGCATAATAACAAAATGCGAATACTTTGCTCACATTGCATCATTGTGTGCACGTGTCCTGAAGAAACCTTCACCAGAAACATATTTATGTTCATCTTTAACTAAACAACAAGATCGATGCAATTTTATTTTTTTTAACACATAATTGGGTATCAAATGAATATAGCTCTATTGATCTTGAGTATGATGCTCAAGTCTCAACCTTTCTGCAACTTGGAATTAAGTTTTGCTTGATTTAATGATTCACTTAACAATCATTTGCCTTGTATAATTTTGTATCAGTGTAATTTATATTTCTGTTATCATTTTTCTCTCCAAATGTATGTTTGTCATTTTGTAATTTAAGTAAACTATTTTCTAAACAGTAACTTCTTGTTGGGTAGATAGTGAATACCAGTTGGAAGAAGATGAGCTACTTGCCAGAGCTCTTCAGGAGAGCTTGATTGTTGAGTCTCCACCTCAAAATGGAAATAGAAACAGCACTAGTGGAAGATATGGCAATGGTCCAATGGGAAATGAAAACTTTTACCAACCTATACCTTTTCCTTATTCAACCGGCTTCAGGTATGTAAACTTTTGATATTACAGGTTATAGCTATATTCAGTGATTATTTGTTCCAGGACCCTGATTGCTATGACCATCCTATACCATGTCATCCATGACCACGAGTTTGAATTCTGATTTCTGCTTTAGGGAACAAGTATCAAACTCACAATATGCATAGTTAATTTGGTTCTTGCTATGGCAAGACTTTTATTTATCTTCACTTTCAGATTTCTTCATTCTACAGTTTTAGATAAAAATGCAAATTGGTTTATAATTTAGACTTTGGCCAATATATTGTTTCACATCACATACTGACAAATTCAGAGATTGACTTGTATATGTCTCTGTAAATTAAAATAGTTAGATATTTACTGTTCCAAAAGGTTTATATCTCAATAATGTTGTTATATTTTGTTTGTGCACTGTAGGATTTGTGCTGGTTGTAACACTGAGATTGGTCAAGGGAGATTTTTGAGTTGTATGAGTGCAGTCTGGCATCCAGAATGTTTTAGATGCCATGCTTGCAAACATCCTATATATGATTATGAGGTAAAAAAGATTACCTGTAGTCTGAGAGCACGTGGAATATTTTCTCTTTTCTTTTCTCTTTCTATTGTATGTATTAAAGTGTGTGCACGCACCTGCGTGTGTGTATATGTGACACATACATGTATGTTTGAGCTGGATATATTTAAATAGTTCCTTCATATGATTTTTAATGTTCAACTACTTTGTTGGCGCAAGTTTGAAAATAATGCTATATAGCGAAATATCAATTGATTTTACAGTGATGGATACAAATAATGTAAGCAAGTGTAAACTCTAGGAGTCTAGGTTGTTACTGCTCATTAGAAATAGAAAGGCATCAATGGCTTCTTTTTTCATATTTTGATATCCATCTGCTGCAGTTTTCTATGTCGGGGAGCTACCCTTATCACAAAGCATGCTATAAAGATTCTTATCACCCTAAATGCGATGTCTGCAAACACTTCGTAAGTATCTCTCTTATGGAATGTTTTAATTCATTCTCTATCCTCTTGCATGTTATCTTGAGTTTGGTGTGGAAGGGCCTAAATTTTCAGAAATTCTGTGCCTTCCTATCTACGCATGATTTTAATAGCCATAAAATTTATGAATTCTATAATTCCAATATGTTTGTGTTCCGACTGAAGCATTTGGAAGCTAAAATGTCTCGAGTGAACATGATAATTGCCTAGGCTACAGGCAAAAGACAACACGCACCGGCAAAAAGTAATTCAATGATACATGCTTTTGCACATTTAGTTTATGGAGATAATTTATAAGGTTTTACTTAATTTGCTACCGTTGAAGTTAATTTTACGATTCAGGGGACGATGGTGCATTGGAATGTATCTTGTAGCGTGTCTTGCAAGATAAAAGATATTTTCTATAGGAATTTCTACCAGTAAACGAGAGAGTTCTGTTTTAGACACAAAAAAATGTCCCGTATTCAATTGTTATGAAGATACACAAGTTAAGAATTCTATTTTAGACACCAAAAAATGTCCCGTATTCAATTGTTATGAAGATAC
>CAIGRK010107512.1:0-10222 GCA_903798315.1 Fraxinus greggii
CTCAAAACATAAAATTGAAACACAGAAAGAACATCCCTTAATTTTTCCACTTATCAAGAATAGAACTTTGACTAGACAATATTGCCCTTCCAATTTTGGTTATTACTCCCAACATCCTATTTATATAGGCCGACTTTCATTATTTTCTTGTTTCAATTATATAATCTTTTTTTATTAAAAATGTTTTGTTTTGTACATTTATTAATATACCCTTATTTTTTTACAACTTTCAATAATAATTTACTAATAGTTATTGATAATTAAATCAAGGCAAATTAGGATTTTTTTTATCAGAATTAATTTTTTAATAACATTAAATAATTTTTTTAAATTCGTGTGGAAAACAAAATCAGTTTATATAAATGGGATGGAGTGACTTTTATTTCGCGGCCATCTAATAGGAATGACCCAATTGGGAAATTAAACAACACATAAGGGCATTCTCGGCAAGTTAATAACGCGTAAAAATTCCGCACCACTGTATACGTACCCGCCTTCCTATCAAATAATAATTCACTGTTCGACGCTATAGAGTTTTTTAACGAGTTTTTTAACGTTCGAATCACACAATCTCAAACCCTATGATCTCTCAGTCGTTCAATTAAATTCCATAAATTTTTCAACTACTGTACTTTTTGACTGGAAATTTTCACTTTGATTTCGAAGATGTCTAGGTGCTTTCCATTCCCGCCCCCAGGGTGCAGAGTGAACGAAACCTGGAGAGAGGCCTTGATCGAAAAGATTAAGGTTTGTGGAACCCAGTAGAATGACCTTGATTGAGTTTATGTGTTCTGTTTATGACTGAACCCGAGTATGTCTTTACTGCAGTGTACATTGCAACGGAGCTCTCGAGATTGTTCTACGTGAAATTTTTCCATGAACAATATATTATTTATGAATCTGAAATTTGGGTTCTTCCCAGAAATTTGTTACTTTGTAATGAATATAAAACTAAACCTTGATTTATACCAAATAATCTTGAACCCGTATGTTTTGATTCCATATTCGAGTTTTTGTGGATAAATATTTCTTCAATCCGTGCACAATGTACGGTTTTGTAGTTCTTAAATATAATGTTAATGGAGGTGAATGTGCGGTTGATGAAATTGTTCATTGAAACTTGAAATCGGTCTTGTTGTTTACTAAACAAAACTTGGAATATTTAGCTGGTGAATGATTCGTAGAATTGAGTCGTAGAATTAAGTTCTTTACTGCTTTAATTGGTGTTTATAAATGGAAAATTTATTGTTATGAGGGACAAGATATTTGCCTGGTTGCAAGAACAGGTGGTCTGATTCAAGAAACATGCTGAACTAATGTTATTTAGGATTAAAGAATTGGGATTTGAGTCAAATAAAGATTTCATTATCTATTAGGATTTGAAGCATTAGGACCTAAAATCGATGGATGAGAAATTCATTGAGCCTAGAATTGGTGTTAAGAAATAAATAAAGTATGGAAAGTGTGGTTGACTTTGGTTAGAGATTATCTCTTATAAGATACTGTGTGATTTGATTATTGAATACTTAAGTCTGTTTGTGGTCTGATTCACTGAATGAGGTTTAAATATCTGATTAGGAGTCAAGATAGCTAATAAGAACTTTTGGAATGGACCTAAAATTCAAATATTAAGATGCAGTATTCTGATACGGCATTTGAAGTTTTGTTAAGATAAAAGTATATGTTGTTGAATAGGCAGGAAGAGTTTGGCCTACTAAAGCTGAATGTTTGTCCTCCAAAGAGAGAAATATTTGCATGGTTGGCATTTTTGGCCTTAGTCTATGTGGGATAATGTTACCTTTGTGAAAGTACATTATTGTTGACATCATTTGAGTGTTTTCTTGATGCTGTACGGAACTGGTATATGGTGTTTTACGCGGTGTGCTATTTTTCTTGTTTGAAAAATGTTGGATATGTTTTTATTAGCGAAGTTCGTCTAAATTCACCTTCCCCAATGTGTTATCTCATAACTATCTAGGTGCTAAGGTATCTGCTCATTGAAGTTAATAAACTGAGCTTCTTTGTGTCTCTGTTCATCCCTGTCCATTTCGCATTTTTTCTTCTGTACCTTCAATTCTAAGATTGTTTTCTTGTTCTCTAAAGATCCAAAAACTGAGGGAGAAAGCCAAGGAAGAAAAGAGGAAGAGAAGGGAGGAGAAACAAAAAAGGAGAGAGAAGAAAGAGAAGACAAATCAGCTTTTGGAGAGGTCTTGCAATATTGAGAAGGTTTGGGTGGATACTAAAGACGGGCATCTTTATAAGGAGAGGAAAGATGGGAGCAGTCTTACTGAAGAGTATGGGCTGCCTACCTTCTTGCTTATTCCCACCCCTTCTTCTGAAACTGAAAGCACAGAGAATAGCAGCAAGAGGAAAAGGAATTCTAGACATGGTAAATTTGGTCTTCTCCTGGTGAATCAATCTCTTTTTCCCTTTTTTCTGTATTTTTTATGCTTCATCATGTAGTGCAAATTTCGTTATTTGTAAATGTTGAACAGGCGACACTATTGTGCTACAATTGGCAGTGAAAAAGCTGAAACGTGACACTTTATACAATGAAGAAAGGACAGATATTCTGCCCCAATTTAAAGATGAAAAGTTTTGCACCATTTCAGAGGGAATCAGCAACAATGGTCGAGGGTTCACCCAAACTGATGGAGCAATCAAATGTTCGATTTCTGAACAGATTGAGGCTACAGCTCAAGGCAAAAGTGGAATTCAATCTTTGAATGCTGCATATAAAAACCTATTTGAGAATTGGGATCCACTACCGCTGCTGGCTGTTCAGCTCGATCCAGACGATGAAGACTGGCTCTTCAGGGGAAAGGGTCAAAATATACATTCAGACAAATGGCTCAAATCCTGCAGTAATAGTATATCCATTCCATGCAGTTCTACTTTGTTGCCGCACTCGCAGTTCTTGCCTGAAGCTGATATATATGCATTGCCTTTTACTGTTCCATTTTGAGTTTCCGCAGATGTAAGTGGAACTAAGTGATTAATTGCTACTCCACAAGGATTTTTAGTAGAAACTCCACAGGCGGTCATCAGCTCATCACTGGGAGTGAATTTGTTTGTATCTGTAAAGCAGAGTTTGAGATAGCACTGTATAGGAGTGTCTTCTGAAATTTTCCCCTATGGAAGTTCCAAATTTTCTTCTAGAAGTTGTTCTCGAGGTTATAAACTTGTAATATACCCAGGCAAAAATTATCTCGTCAGCCGATTTTTTGTCAATGCAATAGAAATGAATTTTCGGATTATTTAGTATAGTTTTGGATTAATTTTGCAATTATTTAGGGTCATTTTGGATTAATTTTTTATTATTTAAATCTACTTTACTTCTTGTCTTTCCTCTAGTTTTGATCTTGTTCTGAAGAGTTCAAGTAACTAGCTTTTGTATTGTTTTAAGAGCATAGTTCCGATGATTGAGTAGAAAGATTTCTCAATTCCTAGTTAGGAAGTTACATGTTCATAATAAAAAAATTATAAAATTTGGCTGAACGAGAGATTGTGGAAATCACGAGACACGTGAAAAGAGGATATATGATGTATTTATTGTATTTATTGGATGTGTATAAAGACTTGTCTCTCTTGGTGCATGTAAATTTCTTTCTTTTTATGCATTGAATGCAACCAGAAGCTCTAACGATCAAAGAACGCAATCAAACCCTGCTAATATGAGAATTGACTACCAATGCTTCATTCAAGAATTGATTATCAATGCTCATTGATTCAACTCGATACTAGAATGTCAATGGGTCTTAATTGAATACTGAGAATTGACCTTGATCGACATACTCGTAGATTTGAAATTGAATACCGAAATTGGAGAGGAAATATTTGGAAAATATCTCCAAAGACATCAATAAACAACAAACAAGAATTTAAATTACTCTAAAAATTGGACTTCACAAATCTCAAACACCCAAACAGAACTCAAGATTGGACGTCATAGATATGTTACCATTGCGTAAAATTACTCTTGCCATTGGACTTCACAAATCTTAGGATATGCCAAACTTTAATGCAAAATTGATGCATCAAGAAGCGCGAACAAAAAAAGAGAACAATCAAAACCTATTGATTCTTTAAGAATGTCAAGATCGAGTATCAACACTCATTGATTCACCAGAATATCGAAATTAAATTAAAATATTTGTTAATTTTATTTAAAATATTAGTTGACATGATTATAATATACGTTCAAAGTAGGCCATGTAAAAATTTTCAACTATTTTATTAACTAATTGAGGGTTGATATATAATGTAACGCCCCCAAAATTTCTTACTATTTCTATGGGTTAAATTTACTTGGTTCTATACGAGTATGTTTTTTAATCCACAGCACACTCTTGTTCTACACTACATAAATGTGTAATAGAAAAAATGAAAATAGGAAAAAAGTTTGCCTTCTTCCCCCACCCAATCCAATCCGCTCCTGTTGTCACTTAACGCATATTGTTTGGTCTGTCTTAGCCCATGTTTATCTAATATTAATTTAAAAAATTGTTTGTTACAGAAAAATTATCTATCACACGTTCACTCAATAAAATATTTTACACACAAATCAATAAAGTTACTTTAAACTTCAACTACACATTCTCCAAAATATACTATTCATTACTCAATTTTTGTCTCAATAATAAGAGACAAACAAGCACTTAAATTTTTTTTTAAAAAATCAGAGTCAGAGAGTCAATAATTAATTTTTTATTATACATGTTATGAGATTCACAACATTTTATTAACTTTTATCAAAATCTACTAATATGATTTTTTGGTACACTACTTTTCAACAACCTTGTATGTATGTATGTGTGTATGTATGTGTGTCGTCATGGGAGGAGGGAAGTGGAGATCGGCATCAACAGCCGTGCATGCGAAATCGTAATTTGGTGGTGGAGGGTTGGTGAAGAAGATATATATTTTTTATTTTTTTAATTGAGTTAAGATTATATTTGTAAAATAGAGTAAAACGACTTATTTGTCACTCGTATTTATAAACAAGTAAAAGTAAAACAACAAATACAAAAGTTTAATTATATATTAACACCACAATTTTTATTATTTGCACCACATTTTAATTTAATGAAGGTCCCTAATTTTTTCAAATTTATATATTTACGTCCACAAATTTTTTGTTGCCTTTTTCTCTTACCCCTTCAATTAATTACCATTCCTAATTTCTATCCAAATATTCTCCTACGTGCATCGAAATGAAGGACATATATTTTTTCAAAATTCTTATTTTATATTAATTTTCAATATTAAAAATAAGAAAGACAAATAATGATTTTTATATTCATCTAAAAGTTAATTGGATGGAAACCTTCGTAAGTGACAAGATGTTCAAAACAATAAAACATTGAGGATAGTGCAATAATGAGCAAAGATTGAAAATATTCATTGCAAAATAAAATATTTGATAGTTAACTGAAATTATATTTTTAATATAATTAGTCAGTAAAGAATTGTGACTAAATATTTGTTCCTCGCTGTAAAATACTCTAATATAACTTAGCTTTAAAGGATATATTAAAAATTAAATTTAAATAAATAAATATATCCTTTGAAGTTTTATTTTATTTTATTTTTTTCCTTTTCAGTCATTAATAGAAAAAAAGTTAACAATATAGTGCTAAAAATAGTTTTAATCCCTCTTGTCGGTGCCATTTCCTGCAACTAAGGGCTTCGTAAGCAGTATCGTCTTAGTGAACTCTTAGGCCTTTGATTATGGTCCATTTATAATTGGGCCTACACAAACATTCCTTTTTATATGGGCCTTAAATTTTATGTCACAGCCCAAATTTATCTTTCTCATACTTCCCCAAAAAACCTGCGCCCTTTTTCACTCTTGCACTTGGCTTAAACCCTAATTAATCCCTATACCCTTCTTCTCTACAATTTTGGTTTTCTATCTCCGATTTTTCGGATAGAGAAATTGCGGAGGGTATGACGGAGTATAGTCATCAGCGTGACTTCATGTTCTGCGAAATATGTGGAACAATGCTGTCTTTCGATTCGCCCAAGTATGCTAAATGCCCGTTGTGCAAATTCAAGAAACGCATTAAAGGTATGCCTCTTTATTCATTTTTAATTATTCTTTGGATTTGGAAATTTAGGTTTAATTAAAATTTTGAATTTTTTTCGTTAGGCATTTTTTTTATTATTTTTAATGGTTAGAAATTGGAATTATCAAATTGGGTACTGGAAAATTAAATTCTGAACGAGATTTTTGTTTTAGCTGAAATACTTTAATTATTTTTATTTATTTTTAGGTGTAGCTGTGTACCTGATATATTTGGATTTACTGCAATAACGGGGATAAAAAAATTAATCTGTTAATGTTAACTGGCAAGCTCCCGCTTTTATGATTTTGCATCATATACATAGTAGAATCAGTTCAGAATTAAGTTTATGATATGTTTAAAGAGCAAATGATACATCTGAGTTTTCTAGGGGTTATGAACTATAATATTTTGGTTGTCAGTGAATTTTATTGTTTTATGAAGTGAAATTATAAATGCTATAAATGTCATTCTAAATTTGTTTGTAAATTTTTTTCGTGTAGTATGCTTGTTCACTCGGATATTTTTCTTTGTCACAATTTTTTTCAGATATTTCTGGAAGAACGATACGTTACACTATAACTGCCGAGGTATAGATGCTGACTGTGTATATTGTCTTTTTCTGACTGTGTATATTGTCTTTCTCTATGATGTATTGGCCAAGATGCTTTCTGTGGAAGTTAATAAAAATTTTCATAATTTTGATTTTTCCATGATGCAACGAGGCATAATATTTTGCTATTGGATATCACTTATGCTCGATAATGACGAAATGGTGTTATCTGGCTTTTACTGTACATGTTTATGTGTAACTTTTAAAATCAATCTTCAAGATACGAGTTGAGGGAGTCAAGTGGGAGAGTATCTATTCTTTGATAAAAACAAACAAAAAACAGGAGTACTTTGGATTTTCCACATAGCATTCTCAACCCCTTAATCCATCTTTAAGATATGAATTAGTGGGAGTTTAGTGGGAGACTATCTATTCTTTGATAAAAACAAACGAAAAAGGAAGTACTTTGGATTTTTTACACAGTATTCTTTCTCTCTACCTCCCTCCCCACTGCTACCAAAAAAAAAAAAACATGTTTCTTTCCCTTCTTATGCCCTATCAAGATCATGTTTGTGATAGGACACTGGATTTTGGAGGCTTAAGAAAAGATTCATCAGATAGTTTTCACATAAAACGTTCATTTTAGATATAAAAGGACTTAAGAATTAGATGACTTTAAATTAGGGTGAACAAAAACGCCGAACTGCAAAATCCAACCGAAATCATTGGTTTGGTCCATGGGGGAGATTTGACTTTCCAGTTTGGGAGCTTATGATTTGTATCTAACCATATGAAGCCGTCGACATGGTGTTATTTTTATGTTGCTAGGTAAATTGTGGTTTGAAATCAAACTGAACCGCAAAAAAAGGTTTGGCTGGAATTTTTTAAAACTGTTTCAAATACCTTGGTTTGATAATAGGCCAAAAACCAGCGGAACTGAATCATGTACAACCCCTACTTTAAATCAATTTAGATTCATCAGATGTCATTATTTTACAATAGCAACATCAACAACGAACTAGCTCTTGTTCTATATAAATATAGGGTTGGCTTATATTGTTGTTAATTTATATGATATTTAATTAATCTACATCCATTTCACATTGATTTAGGTTTGTTCTTCGTTTCTCATTGTTATTAATTTATACTAAGTTATAATTAGTATAAATCAACTATTGCGGAGATATGTAATGAAAAAAGGAAAGAAAATTGCAATAAATCGCCACAAGATCTACACGTTCTTTTAAAAGCCTGTTAAACTGTATTGTTCTGTCAATCTGTATGAGCCTTTCAAGTTATGACTGATTAGGCAATCAGCTAGATTGATAATTAAATTGCTACCTCCTTCAACGTCTAGGCACTCGTGATATCTTGCTCAAAATTTCTATTTGTTTTTGTCCAGTTTTTTTTTATTTTATTTTTTTCTCTCTCTCTTATGTTGCCATTGATGCTACAATTTCTGCTCTTAGTTATTTGACTCGTACATCTTTCTTAGGATATGAGAAGGGAACTGGGAATGTCTTCATTGGAGGACATCGAAGAAGAGAAGGAACTGAAACAAATGGTTAGTGCCGTTTGCAATTATTATTTCTTGTTTTTGTGATATTTATTTTAATTTTGACCGGTATTACTTTTGCTGCACAGGATTATAACGCAAAATGTAAAGCCTGTCAGCACTTGGGCATGGCTTACGTTGCTAGACAGGTAATGTCCATTGCCGTTATGCACATAGCTATCGAACTCGCTTTGTAATTATTGAGCTGTTTCTGCTTTCTGATATTCATATATTCTTTAATCTAAGACTCATCCCTCATTTTCTCTTTACAGATTAGATCAGCTGATGAAGGGCAGACTATTTTTTATACTTGCCCTGTCTGCGCACATAGGGAAACTCACAACTCATAGAGCATAATGGTGCTGTAGTTCTTGGATATTAGAACTCAGTGTATTTCATTTTTACTTGACTTTCTTCTTACTCAGTTGAACCATTCTTAAATCTGTACGAATTCAGGGGCTCAGGTTTGCGAACATATACGACAATCTCTTGGCAACAGAGTGGTGGCTGTAGATCATTAAGGCATAAAATTTTTGTACCTTCCGCGTATGTCTCACCTAGTTGCACTATACATGCGGTAAAATTCTTTGCATACTTCCGAAGAGCGTTCGTTGAAGAAATTTGTATTGAGGAATCTCTACTGATCTCGAGTCCGTTCCATAGCATATTTTGCATTAATAAGTGTGAAGTTGCTAGTCTAAGAAGAGCAACAATGCAAAAGTGATTTTAAATGGTGTATATTAAAATTTTTGGGAGGAAAAAATTAAAAGTGGATATGAGCTTGATGCCTAGGGTAAATGAGAACAAGAATCATCTTTAATCACAGTTTGTGTGATTTGTGTTTGTTTTCCATTATCTTTAATGGTATTATTTGAGCCTAGGACCCCCAAAAATGGAATAATAGATATTTGGATGGGGAGGAGGATAAGGTGTCTCTCTCACAAGGATTCATCGAGTTGAAAATGATGGGTTGCACTTGCCACCATGAGGAAGGTGGAGCGAACTAAAATTATCACATATACTATAATATTGTGGTGCTATGGTGCCCACGTATCCTAATTTGTAGCACGTTTGACTTAGTTTTATTTTAAAAAATAATAATTTTTATTTTTAAATATAAGGTAACAATTTTTACACGACTTGTAATTTTTCAATCATATATCAACTTTTATTAAAATATGCTAAAATTTTGATTTTAATCATCACCAAATAAGACCTTATTTTATAAGTTTACCTATAACTTAGAAAATACGATCTTGAATTATGATAATACATTCTTTTGTAGTTTCGTTGGTACATTTTCTAGTCGATTTCATTTCACATGACATTATGTTCAAAAAAGAAGAGTCAAATGTGGTTTATACTTTTATTATTAATAATAAGTTAGGGGCATGATCGACCAAGATATTATTGTTTTATCAAAATTGACACTGTTAACGTTATTATCATATAACTTTTGCATTTGAATTTCAAAGCATGTCGGCTACACAACAATACAGTTAAGATGTGGGGTTGGGGACAGAAAGGTTTCCTAATTATTTTTTTCTTCGTTATTTATCATATACAGCCCATGTTTAGCCAAGCTTAAAATAAGCTATGGTTATTATTTTGGAAAAAAAAAATTAAAAAACTTAATAGTAATTTTTTGGAGAATGCATAATTAAAAAGTAGGAAATTTTTTTAGGTTTATTGCAAAAAAAATTTATTGTTTGAACATGTGGTTAAAAATGAATAAAATTTATTTTTAAAGGGAGACAAAAAGAGGCAAAATATTTGGATGTGTTCATTTATTTGAAATTGAATAAATGTCGGCAATAGTTGGTAAGCAATAAGGTCTCAACTGCCTGAGACAGGAGATGACGCCCACTCCCGACCAATTGCAATGAATCAATCAATGAATTGCATCTTGGATATCTCTAATAATGATATGAAAGTGTTTAGCCATTGTAACACAATGAATCAACCCCCTATTTTCGTGCAAGAGCATCCGTATTTATAGTTGGAGGTGTATGAGTAATATGGGCAGTGTAAAACTCTCCAAAATCGTGA
>CAIGRK010107553.1:0-16145 GCA_903798315.1 Fraxinus greggii
GTTGATTTATACTTGCATCGATGATCAATTGTAAAGTTTCGAAGGTGAATATTGACTTGGACCAAGGTTAGTCTTTTGATTGTTTTCGTTAATTTAATTTCTATTGCTATTAATTTCTTTATTTACTATTTGCATACAAAAACCCCTCAATCATTGTAGGAAGCATAAAATATTGAATTACATATTCTTCATGGGATCGACCCTTACTTCCACTACTACGTTAGTTTTAGAGGTTAAGGTATTACTTTTGGGTGCCTACGACAGCAAACACCAGTATTATAGAATGGTTAGAGATTATGTTGAAGACGGTGCTGATAGAAAATATGGGTAATATTAAAATGACAATTCCTCCACTCAAAGGAAGAAGTGATTCGGAGGCATATTTGGATGGGAGAAAAAGATAAAGCTTATATTTGATTTCTACTCGGAGGAGGAGAAGGTAAAACTTGATATTGTTGAGTTTACTGATTATGCTATCGTTTGGTGGGATCAAATAGTAATATCTAGGAGGAGGAATCATGAGAGGCCTATTGAAACATGGGGATAATTAAAAGCTATCATGAGGAAGATATTCATTCCTAATCATTACTATAGGAATCTTTATCAAAAATTACAAACCTTTATCAAGGATCTAAGAATGTGGAGGATTATCACAAAGAGATGGAGATTGCCATGATTAGAGCGAATGTTGAGAAAGATCGGGAGGCTACCATGGCCTGATTTTTTAATTGTTTGAATAGTGTGATAGTTAATATGGTAGAACTACCACATTATGTGGAGTTGAAGGACATGCTACATGTAGCTATGAAAGTCGAGACGCAGTTGAAGAGGAAGGGAGCAGCTAGATACCCATCGGCTTTTTCGGGTTCTAACTCTTCTTGGAACCGAAGTGGGATAATAATAAAGGTAATGGAGCTGTGTCAAAAGGTAAAACTGAGCTATCAAAGGGAATAGAGGAAGTTGCTAGGAAAACTAAACCCAAGGCAGATTCCCAATTTCCTTGGAATCAAAATATCAAATTCTTTAGGTGCTTGGGATCGGGACACGTTGCTTCTCAATGTCCAAACAAAATGGCGATGATCTTGGGCAACAATGGAGAAGTGATGGGTGATAGTGAAAGTGAAAGTGAATATGATGACAAATCGGAATTGGAAGATGCTAGCGATGGTGAGAAAGTGGAGTATGCAGTGGGAGAGTGGATGGTTACACGACGAGCTTTTAGTGCTCAAATCAAATGGATGACTTGGAGCAACAAAGGGAAAACATATTTCATACGAGATGCCACTCAACAACAATGTATGTAGTATGATTATTGGCGAGGTAGTTGAGCCAATGTGGCTAGCACTACACTTGTTGAGAAATTGGGATTAATTATAATAAAACATCCTAGGCCTTAGAATTGCAATAGTTGAATGAATGTAGAGAGATTAAGGTTAATAGGCAAGTGTTGGTGAGTTTCTCAATTGGGATATATTATGATGAAGTGATATGTGATGTAATTTCTATGTATTTCAAGCATATTTTGTTGGGAGGTCATGGCAATATGATAGGAATGTGATTCATGACACGTACAAAAATAAGTACAGCTTTACTAAGGATGGAAAATTTATTACTCTTGCACCGTTGACACCACAACAAGTGTATGAAGATCAAATCAAATTGAAAAGTGAGGAAGAAAAAATATTGAGAGAAAAAGGGAGTGAAATTGATCTTTCACAACAAGAGAGCAAGAGAGAAAATAATGAGGTGGCTAAAAGTGAGTTGAATTGAAAACCAACCTCCGAACTTGTTGGTTTATAAGGAGTCACTCCTTAATCTTGAGGAATCTGATACAATCCTCCATAGTTTGGCTACTTCTTTTTTGCAGGAATTCAAAGATATGTTCTCGAAGGACATGCCATGTGGGCTACCACCCATTCGAGGTATTGAACATCAAATTAATTTAGTACCTAGAGCTATCATTCCCAATAAGTCGGCTTATTGGAGTAATCACTAGGAGACTAAAGAACTTCAAAGATAAGTGGAAGAATTGATGAGCAAAGTATATGTGAAGGAGAGTATGAGTCCATGTGTCATGCCGTACTATTTGTACTAAAGAAAGATAGAACCTGTAGGATGTGTGTCGACTGCAGGGCCATCAATAATATAACAGTAAAGTGTCGTCATCCTATTCCTAGGTTAGATGATATGCTAGAAGAGTTACCTGAATTATGCATATTTAGTAAAATTGATCCTAAAAGTGGTTATCATTAGATTAGGATGAGGGAAGGAGATGAATGGAAAACTGCTTTTAAAACTAAATATGGGTTGTATGAGTGGTTAGTCATGTCATTTGAACTTACTAATGCACCTAGTGTATTTACGAGATTAATGAATCATGTTTTATATGCATTCATAGGTAAATTCATTATAGTTTACTACGATGACATCTTGATATATAGTAAGGAACATATAGGGCATTTAAGATATGTGCTTATGATCTTAAGGCAAGAACAACTTTATACTAACTTTAAAAAGTGCATATTTTGCATGGAAAAGTTATTTTTCTTGGTTATGTCTTTAATGCAAAGGATATTGAAGTGGATGAGCGAAAATCAAAGCCATCAAGAAGTGGCCAACACCTAAAAGTACAACCGAGATAAGACGCTTTCATGGGTTAGCCAGCTTTGATAACTTTAGCACATTTGCCCCACCACTCATAGAAATTGTAAAGAAAAGTATAGGATTTCTCTGGGGCGCTGAACAAGAACATGCTTTTAATACTATTAAAGATATGCTTTATACTGCATTGATTTTATCATTACCTAACTCTAACAATACTTCTGAGATTAAATGTGATGCCTCAAGTATAGGTATTGGAGCAGTTTTGATGCAGGATAAAAGACCACTAGCCTACTTCAGTGAAAAGCTAGGTGGAGTAGCTCTTAACTATCCTAGATATGACAAGGAAATATATGCACTCATTCGAGCTTTGGAAACATGGCAGCATTATATATTATCAAAGGAATTCGTGATTCACACCGATCATGAGTCCTTAAAGTATTCAAGGGGTCAAGGTAAGTTAAACAAGAGACATGCAATGTGGATGGAGTTCATCAAGACATTTTCTTATATTATTCGGTACAAACAAGGTAAATAAAATGTGGTAGTGGATGCTTTGTCAATGAGGTACTTACTTCTAACTTCTTTAGATGCAAAATTACTAGGATTTGAATATGTTACGGACATGTATGCTAATGATCCAGATTTTTCTAATATATACGAATCAAGTGATAAGAGTGTTATTGATAATTTTTTTTGGCATGACGGCTATTTATTTCGAAAAAATAAGTTATGTGTTCCTAAATGTTCAATGAGAGAATTATTAGTATGTGAAGTATATAGTGGAGGTCTAATGTGTCATTTTAGGGTTAAGAAGACCTTAGAGACACTAGGTGAAAATTTTTCTTGGCCTAAGATGAAATTTGATGTTGGTCGGGTTTGTAGAAAATTCATCACTCATAAAAAGGCAAAATATAAGGTTTTACTTCATGGTTTATATACATCATTATTTGTTCTTAGTGAATCTTGGGTTGATGTGTATATGGATTTTGTGTTGGGTTTACCTAGGACTGAGAAGTGAAGAGATTCAATATTTGTAGTGGTAGATAGATTTAGTAAGATGACTCATTTCATTCCATGTCATAAAACTGATGATGCAACTAATATTGTAGATTTAATCTTTAAGAAAGTAGTGCGCTTACATAGGGTACCTAGGAGTATTGTATCGGATAGGGACGTTAAAATTCCTCAGTCATTTTTGGAAATTTTTTGGGGTAAGTAATTCATTTACCTGTTGATGAGAGGTAGCTTAGATGGAAAGAAGAAGATAAAGTTAGTAAGATCCCTCCATGAGAAGGTACGGTGCCAGGTTGAAAAGAAAAATAAGCACTATGCTTCTCAAGTAAATAAGGGACGAAAGCGCGTTATATTTGAATCAGGAGATTGAGTTTAGGTGCATATGAGAAATGAACATTTTCTGGCTCAAAGGAAGTCAAAGTTGCAATCGAGAGGCGATGGACCATTCCAAGTGCGTGAAAAGATCAATGACAATGCTTATAAGTTGGACCTTCTAGGTGAATACAACATTTCTTCTACTTTCAGTGTTTCTCTGTTTCCTTGTTTGGTGCAGGTGGATATTCGAGGACGAGTTCAATTGAAGAGGGAGTGAATGATGAGATCCAAGGTACAAGAGCTAGCGAGGGCAAGGATCCATTGATCGTGGAGGAAGGACCAATGACGGGGTCACGGGCAAGGAAGGTCAAGGAAACTATGTGATTCCTTATTCAAGCAACAATGGATGAAACATCGATCACAACAAGCAAATGAACAAGTTTCATGTTTGGCTTGGAAGAAGAAACCAAATGGATCGACTTGGTTCAAGCAACAGACGAGGGAGCTCAATGGGAAAACTATGCTACCACATGCCTCCATACCAAACCAAAATTGAAAGCTGTCAATTGGGCTATGCAACAACATGCAGGAAACCAATGCGGCTACATAGAACATTTCCGAACGCGTATTTTCCAAATTTTGCCTAAAAACCTATTTTAGTTAAAACTCTTGTATGATATATTTTTTTTTATATCTTTAAGGCTTAATTCCGTTATTATGCAGGTTTTATGGGTTCCATATAAATATAAATCATTCTATTCATTGTAAAAGCACACAATTTGAGAGATATTATTGCGAGGTATATTGTTTTCTTCTTGTTCTTCATCCAATTAATTCCGAACTTATCAAGAATTAAATTCTAGTGGCGTTTAACAATTCAAGTAAGGTTCATAAATTTTGTAATCACGGAGTCAATATATTGTTGCAATTGTTTTGGTTCTTTGGTTCAATAATTAAGTCTATCTTAATCTCCGAACTTGCAGCAACCAATTGTTCTAGTGTGAGCTCCATAATATGAAAGGAAACATTACTGTTAGATAGCTCAATTGGGGTCCTTCCTTTCTCGAAGGAAATTCGTTAGTGGAGTATCGTACATCTCTACATACTACGTTTCGTCGAAGCCTGTTACATTAGTGTCTCCGATGAGAATGAGAATGAGAATCTATGTTCGAAATAATTGAATATGTGTAGTATTCCTCAAGTTTAAGTAATATTCAGAAGCAACTAGAAATTGAATGATAGATGTCTCACTAGTTGTGTAATTTAAATATCGACTTCATGTTAATGTGGAATAAAAATAAAAATGTCTGAGTTCTGACTGTGGGTTTTGCCTACACATTTAACTAATTCGTAGGAGGAAATGATGTCTAAGTAGTCAACTCGTCAAATGCATAGGACATGTCATATCAATAGGGCACTCTTGTTAGAGACCTCACTATTCCTGTTTGCCTAGAAGCTCCACAATTGCATTTTCATGATCTATGAAGAGTGGCAAGTGTTCAATTGCAACCAAGATCCCGGGGAAAACAAGGTCAGTTGAGCATGCATACAGCTTCTCCATCGGAGGCTCGCCTCTTCCAAAATGAGTACCGATATTATTGAACCCCTAACTTCGAATAATGTTGCACGATAATTGTCCATGGTTTGAAAGTCATCTTTTTAACCTCGAACAAAAATATGTTGACGCTCTTCGAGGCGGTGTGAGTGTTTGGAAACCACGGGGTCTCAACAATCTTTTGCTTTTCAATCGAGGCAAGGTTGAAATTGTGTGAAGTGAATTTTGTGTCGATGTGGACATGTGGTTTATATATATATATAACAAAATAGTTGTCAAACCAATGGTTATTTAGTAGCAATACTCTCCAAATGTCACTTAAAGGAATCATAATCATTTTTGCCCTAAACGGCCAAGTAATTAGTCAACTAATTGACCGCAATCGAAACGATACTCGTAATAGTAAAACGCAAAATTTATAAAATTCGATACTGGATGCAGAATAATTAGTCAGTTTAATTAATTTGAGTGATTGGTCTTATTTTGAAAATTGAATTTACAATAATTTTCTTTCGCTCTATCACTTTTTAATTGTATTAAATGTTCTCAATCTTTTGTTTATTGACGTACTTATGTTAGTGATTTTCGTTGTGGCATTCTTATATTTAACCATTCATAATTAGCACGTATTGTCATTGATGACGGTTCTGCTCGAAAAGTTCATCGGAGGCGTAAAATTTTTTTTTCCCCCACTTCATATTGTCAAAAAAAAAAAAAAAAAAAATTTTTTTTTCCCCCACTTCATATTTTCCAAAAAAAAAAAAAAAAAATCCGAAAATGCGAAAAACAATTTAACTCTCATTTTCTAAAGCACACTAATCGAATATTTAGACATAAATCATCATCCCGAGAACCTGATGTACTAATTAATTAAAAATTAATAATAACATTGCGACAAAAAGAAGGCGGAGAAATAATTGCAGCAAATACCGAGATCCTTAAATACAATTAAAAGCAGTGCAAAAATTATATCATTAAATGTATAGTGGGACAAATTATTTGTATATAAGCATGACATAAGAACAAATAAATTTATTATGGAAACGTGAAAAAATAAAACAAAACTTGGCATATTTGTTTGCATTTGAAGCCAATTGGAGATCCATTACAAGACTATATTCCACTTGCCTCAAACTTTGACCAAAATCCTACTTTATTTAACTATAAATATCATAATCATGCGAAAAACCAAACACGTTGAAATCAATTCTCTCATAATGGATATGCATTGCAGTCTTGTGCAAGAAATTACAAATTCATATGATGAATTTGAAGATGAAGATGATGTTTTCTATGAAGAACTTAGAAGGCAAGTTTTGCAGTTGACGGCAGACGACGATGACGAATTATATGCTAACGTTAGATCTCCGAGCTCGGTCGATGCAAGGAGAAGAGGGTTAAGTACTAGCCCTTCTTTTGTGCCACAGTGTAGATGTCATTACAACTGGACAGAGAACTATGTGACTCCTCCATGGCTATTGAGCTTGTGGAGAACTAATGGAAAAGGCAATGGAACTGGAGTTTTTATACCACAGAATGTCAAGTCTAGTAGAAGAAGAAATCATAGACCAAGTATGAGCATTTTTATTTAATTTTTCTAATTAATTTATCCGTCTGGTGTTTAATTAATGAAATTTTCTGCTTAAAATATGGCTGCAGGAAGGAAGAACAATGAGAGAGGAAAAATGCAAAAGCTGGTGGGAAAAAACTGATTGTTGGATTAATTTGTATTAAATAGTTATAAGATATTAAGATGTAAATTTTGTGTTGCTTATTATTATTTCCGAATGTTAGTGTATAAAAATAATAATAATAATAATAATATATATTTGCAGGTTTATGCTGATTCCGAACACAGCAATAATTAGAGATGTTGTAATATGCACTTTCCCATAACTTCTCATACCAGGTCAACCCACCGAGATGCAAATAGAGATCACAATATGGTCAATATCACGTAGAATGAAGAGATATCTAGGGAAGCAAATGAGGGGGAAAAAAAGGAAAAATGAAAAAAATAATAATAATAAAATTAGCATCCATATCATGGTCCATATGAAGTTTGGAAGATTCAGTTTCATTAAACTAGTACAAAACATGTCTCAAAGAAATCGATATAGGTTAATCTACAGGAGTCTGAGCATCGAGTTGATAATGAATCGAGGATAGTAAAGATCTATTCAGCCAAGTGCAGTGACAAGCATCCTGCCAAGACAAACAGTCGACCACCCCTCGAACTATCTTTGAGCATTAAATCGAAATTTTGAATGAGGCATTTGTTAGTGTATTATACGTCTTGTTCAGCAGGCTGAATTGTATTGTAATGACAATATTGTAGTCAAAAAAGAAGTCACTATATGATCTATTGTACTGTAAAATTCTGTCCATAAAATGCAATAAACAGTAGCACTGTGCTTAGTTGTACAAAAGGAAAGTCAAATAGTACCTGCTTCTTGGATTTGGTTATCTATATTATGACTTAATACTTCCGTTGCCCTTGCACTTCTATGTTGCAATCGCTGATGTAGTTTTTCTGAGATTTGAGTAAAGAAGGTTGAATCCCACCTGTTTATTAAAGAGGGGTCTTCTGCATAACATATGTAAATGGATGTTACTGCACTTTCCACAACTACAGTTGCTAAGCCAACCTGAGAGTAGAACACGACATCCATTAGCAGACAGAAGCAGTAAGCCATTCATCTGCAATGAGAGAACATATGTACCCAACTATTAAGCACGGATACTCCTATTAAGGAATTTTCTCATACACCGACATGGATCGATTCTCTGCTATATGCATCTTTCTTTCTTTGTCAGTAGTAATATATACATAGTACATGTTATTTTAACATAACGAATAGGTACTTAAATGATTTAAAAGATTTTCACCAACAAAAATCAAAACCTAAAAAAGTATTGATTTTCTAGAAATAAAAGGTATACTATATATGATGCAACCCTCAGAGTCTACTCTAGGCGTAGAAAAATTAATTTATTAGGGCTTTCTTTTGTTTCCAATTTAAGTTTATTTCATTAGTGATTTTGTTACTTTATTAACTGTGTTACCTTATTAAGCTTAGTTTTAGCCCTAACAAAAGGGGGATAGTTCTTATATCAAGACACACTTCAATATTGAATAAAACAACAGGGATTTGTCCCTCAATTCTCTCTGCACTTCCCCTCTTTCTTATTCTTTCTTTCTCTTCTCTTGACCGTCTTCGTTAGTTGTAGGTTATTGTTTGTGTGCACGCTATGTCAATATAGATGTATAATTTTAAAAAATTCAAATCGACATGTCCAAGACATGTATGTTTCCGTGTCCATGTCCTAATTTTTTTTAAAAAAAATTATGTATCGACATGTCCGTGTTATGTCGTGTACCTCTCCATGCTTCTTAGCTATAAAACAAGCTAATGTAAAAGAATCGTTGCCTCTTTAGTAGTTATGCACTCAAAAAATCCAGAAATCAATACGTTGCATCTCTAAACCTATAGTGGGTGTAGGGTAAAAACATGGTTAGTTACCCAGTTTATAGCGAAGTTACATGTTAGTTCAGTTTATAGTGAAGTTACATGTTAGTCAGAGAAGCTTATATTGTTTCGAAGTAGTGGATGAAGTTTTCTTTCGGTTTCAATTTGATCAATCAGTTAAAATTCGTTACTTCTCTAGCAGAATGTCCGAGGTGGAAGACTTCCAGGTTGAAGCATGCTAGATCCGTCTTTCACACCACACATTCTGTAAGAGAAACTAACAGATTTTAATCGAGAGACCAAACTGAGACCAAAGCAAACTTGGCTGATCACTTTGGATTAAAATAAAGTCCAGTGATTAACATGAAACTTCGTTACAAGTTGTGTGACTAACAATGTTTTTAACCTGCGGATGTTGAACTTGTATAGCATAGGTTAGCGCTGATAAAATTTAAAAGAGATTATATGTTAAATTCGTTAGAGAGACCAATCGAGCTATTATTGTAAGCGTACCAAGATCATTCCCATCAACATGGCTGTAGATCCCACCATCATCACTCTATCGGAATGTTTAATCCACGCCCAAACTCCTGCACATGTTCCAGCAATAAGCCCACCCAAGATTGTTGCCATCAATAGAACAGCACCTGAACAGTCATAAGCAATAAGTGCTTCAACACCAGTTGATTGAAATAACTCCCACGCATCTTTCGCTGAGTGATTAAAGTTTTTCCCATAAACTGCGATCTGGAAAGAAAAAGCATCATCATATGCTGCATTCACGGGTTTTAACTAGTAAATACATATATCAGAATAAAACTTTCTCCCAGCCTCCATAGAGTATAGTTCTCATTCCAACTGAAATAAAAATTTGCCTTCCATTTAGTGTTTCCATGTTCAACAAAACAATTTTGGACAAGGATTGTAACCCAGTCCCTCTATTCCACCCCCATCCCTCACCCCCCCCTTGGCAAAGGGTATTCTTTAAATCAAATTTTAGGGAGAAACGATTACGATAGATCCGATCCTCTTACTTTAGATCCTTTTATCCCAAAAATGAAGGATCATCACCATTGCTAAACTGGCATTCTCATTTCACATCTAAATCCTTTCTGCTTCTTTTCTCTTGTTTCAATGGACCATGTTAACCACATAGTTTATCATACAAAAGCATGAAGATCCTTTAGGAAGTTCATTAATTCCCAATCGAAGTCCAAGCATGCAGTTCCACATGTATGTTGTCTCATAAATGTCACAGTAGCATGAAACATTTAAGGAGAAGAACTTTCAGTATATAAATTGAACAATTACCTGGACATAAGCATACTTGTTGAACCAACGAACTAAAAACTCTACCAGATGAAATAGAAAATCAACGCAGCAGAGCAAACACTCATTTTTGCCGATCTTTGACCTCAATCCCCTAATCTGTAAAACACATTCAAGCCCATTGTTAGTTATAACTGCTGCGACTCATGCAATGAATCATGTGAGCGTGATGTCATTACTCGCCAGTGAATAAGTATTAGTACTCAAATCAAAACAAACAACATTGGATTGCCTACCTCCCATCTCAATGTTCGTATAGCAGCTGTAAAGAGTGATCCATAGCATATGCTTCCAAAAGAAGTGGTGAAAGCATAGCGCAAAGACTTCATCAGAGGTTTAGAAGGCATTGATGTTGCTTCTCGACCACCATGGATAAGGACAAGAAACACCATTCCAGACACTATAACATGGACAACATTACAGAGAACAGCACCAGTCCAAAACAAACTCACAGACAGAACCTGACATACAAGTAAGAACAGTTTTTGGTGTCGCTAGATGAATGGTTTAATAGAAATCTATGTTGCAATCCTGCCAAAAGAAGACGAAATGAAGAGCAAAAACTTGCCAGCTCACCACAAGAAGCCACCAGCGTCCACTGTCACCAATACTTAAAGCAACAACACCAGCAGAACCGAAGGACCAAAGTGCAAGCCATAAAAGCATGAATAGCATGAATATGCATGCTACTTCCAAGACCTCAGGAATGTTCCACACCATCTTCAGTGCTCTTTGTAGTACCAGCATTGTAAATGGAAGTCTACTGGAAGACAAAGAAAACCATATAAAACTGAAAACGAGCATAAATATTAGAAGATAAATTCACAGGAAAGAGCCATTAAAAACTTTCAAAATACAATTTCAGAGCAACACAACCAAAGTTTAATAGACTTCAATATCTATCACATGGATCCATGGTCATACCTATAACACATTAATTTTTTATTTTTTTTTTTTCAAAATTAAGATCTGCAAGAACGGTTCTTTCAAGATTGGGTTTCTCCCTTGAAAAACCAACTTAAGAATGGTTTAAAATCTTACATCCAAACCAAGCAATTCAAATTTTGCGAAAGGAAACAGACATCTGAACATAGCTTGTTTATCCTAGACTTTATTTTTTGATTTTGCATTATTTCTGAATATGCACAAACTACAACCACTTGAGAGAGAAAGAGAGTAGGAGGGAGAGACCACATTTGGTTCAAAGACGAGATTAGTTTGGATGGGCCATATGGGCATGGGATGACTCTTTCATGGATGATTAATTTGGTTCGACCTTGGATAGTCATTGGATAATGCCAATAGTCCAGATAGAATCTTATCAATATTAAATTCATTGCATAAAAGAAGTGTCAATATACAAAAATACCACTAGTTTTGTATCCTCTACTAAACTAGAAATTAAAAAAACAATCAAGTAATAATAAATAGATAAGTTATTCAGTGCACATGTCTACTTGAACAAACAGGTGCTTGAAGATATCAAATCATTCTTTCAAAGTTTTTTTGAGGAAAACATTCATGCGAAGCTTACAAGCAATAAACTGGCCAGATGAACCTTGCTTCAACAGACTAAACAACATCTAAATATCACGGTCCAGAATGACCTCTAATAATCATGACTTGTAAACCAATCTAACAAAACTTTAATGTTATCTGAAGATGCACTTTTTAACATATAGATTCAGGTATTCTAAGGTAGTGACAACTATTCCTACTTATGTAAGAAAGTGTCATTTCTGGGTAGTTAAAAGCAAAATGTTTTTGGACCAATTCTTCAGTTTTCATTTAATTACATCCGGGGAAGTGTTATGATATGACAAGAGCAATCACAAATCAGGGAATAAAATCTAAATTTTTTAGCATGTGTCTGGCTTTAAAATCCGTAAACTATGAGCAACTACTAGTAAATTAACAATATCAAGAAAAACATGGAATCTGAGATGCAACCTTATTATGCAGCAAACATTGTTCGAATGTTCGAAATTAGTCCCCATAAAAACTAAAAAATAGCCTGTACGACAAGACCATTAACGTGAAGATCAACAGTTAATGCTCCAAGCAATAAGAAAAGAAACCTTAACAAGAACAATCAAATTATATTATTCAGATTTCTTTGCACATGTTAGTGAACTTTGTAAATGAGTTCGGTAATAAAAAATTAATGCACATTGTAATTCTACTGATGTGTTACTCAAAAACTTCCATCAACAGTATCATTTTAGAACGGGTTTCCGTTCTCATATATTCTATTTGAAGCAATCATTTTAACCAATCTGAAAATAAAGCATGAAAAGAACTCCAACTCAATTATATATACCGATCAGTCACAATTTGTACCTGTCTATGACTGATACGACATACAAGAACTGCAATGAAGCACCAATGGCAAATGCGACACCCCAGAAGAACTGCTTACACCAAAAACACAGCACACTAATAACAGCAAGATATGTAGTCAAGATGTGCACTGAGAACTTCATTATGTGAATTGCACGTGAACCAAGCAATAACAACCAAGTCCACCCAAGAACTGTTCCAACTCCACCAGCAACAGCATAAAACCGCCAGTAATCCTCAGTTAGACCATCTTTATTCTCGAGAAACCCCATCGTGTACTTATCAATGTTCAGCCTATCCTTTATCTTAAACCTATTAAGCCCAAGAACCCCTAGAGCCAAACCTACCACAGTCAAATGTACCATGAATATCAACAACCAAAACACATCCCGCCAGTGACGTGAAGCTGTTGGAGTGAATCCCTGAGACAATGAACGACTGTCATCTGAAGGTCTATGACTCCCAATAACATTCTGCATCCAGCACATAAATATCAAGATTTTTTCAACACATATACACAGCCTAGTTTTTTTCCTCTCTCTTTTATCAAAAGAAAATTTATATATGCATGAAAGCTTGTAACTTGCACAATAAAATTTTTAGAGTTTGGTTTCATGCCACAAACTTTGCTTTTCTCCTTTTTCCAATAACTTTGCCTCTGCATATATCAAAATTTGTACACGGGTGAAGTGCAAAATTAATACCTCGAGTGCAAGAACAAAAATGGAAATGAAAGGATTACCAAACTAATCAATGAATCAAAAATGCTGGTAAGAAAACTAAAATCCTAGACAGAAAAAGTGAAGTTTGAGAAATTGAACTTCAAATCAAGCCTATAAAGCAAGTTAGTAAAGCGATCCCTTTTCTGCAAGAAGAAACTCACAACTTGTAATACATTCTCATGAATGTCAATATTAAAAAAATAATTTAACAAAAGTGAAAACGCGTCCAATATTCATATGTTAAATAAGAGAAAAGAAACAATTCGAAAAAGAAAAAAAAAATCTTTAAAACAACAGTTTCCCCTTGTAATTAAGTACTTTTACTACGAAACAACTAATTTTTTCTTGTGCACAACTTTTTGTCTCACTCTCAAACGCCAATCCTGGATAGCCAAATAATAGATCAAAGATCAAATAACTACTTTTTTTCTCAAAAACTCGTGTATTTCAAATAAGCACACACAATCACACTAGTTTTCCAAAAATCAAACACAAACCAGCAGTGGCGATTGTATTCGAGTAATTAACCAGTCACAAATCTAATTGCAACAAAAATTTCACTAAATCATAATCAATTCAGAACCCGCAAACAAACAAACATAAATGTACCGGCGGTGGGGGCCCAAGCGAGGCGGAGTCGTAGGAGGAGGAAGACGAAGAAGACTGGGAGTCGCTCATGGAATTAGCAGGGCTTGGATCGATAATAATTAGGAAAAATAGAAGGTTCTTTCAGAGTTTTGAATTGACTGCAACTACAGCCAATACGAGTCCACGAGAGAGAGAGAGAGAGAGAGAGAGAGAGTAAAAACGGGCCGGAAAATTTTAGAGAGAGGAATTTTAATATAACGGCTATCATTTCATTCTGATGTGGACTGTGTGTGTTTGTANGACGAAGAAGACTGGGAGTCGCTCATGGAATTAGCAGGGCTTGGATCGATAATAATTAGGAAAAATAGAAGGTTCTTTCAGAGTTTTGAATTGACTGCAACTACAGCCAATACGAGTCCACGAGAGAGAGAGAGAGGAGAGAGGAGAGAGAGAGAGAGTATAAACGGGCCGGAAAATTTTAGAGAGAGGAATTTTAATATAACGGCTATCATTTCATTCTGATGTGGACTGTGTGTGTTTGTAATGTGTGAGATAAAGAAGCGGATTAATTATATCCATATCACCATATGCCACCCTGGGTTCGATAAGATATGGTTTTATTTATAATAATTGCATCTACAATCCCTAACTTTTGAACCTAGTTATACTTTTAGTATCAACATTCTTAACAATAAATTTCACATCTAGTTATACTCTTCGCCTTTCCCTCATCTCTCGGCTCTCCCCCTATTTCTCCTCTCACTAATCATTCCTTCGACGACTCTTTGATTTCAGGTGACAAAGTCATTTGATGTATACTTTTTGTGCACTTTTTGAATTTTTTTTTTATACAAATTTACACAATTTTTCAATTTGTTATTGCATTTCTCTAAATTATTCTACCATCCAAAATGTTTGTTTAAAAAGTCTCAAGAAAAGGCGATGCTTATATTTTCTAATAAAGTGGTAATGGGTAAGGAATGGATTCCGTACCACTCGCCTCCGCCTCACCTTATGGCAGGGATTAGGGTAGGGCTTCTCTACAGAATGCGAAACTCCATATGCAATGTTTCATGATGTGTTGTTTGGAATGGGAGGCTGAGAATGGCGATGAGATTAATACTAGATGTAGTTTGGATGAAAAAAGACTAAATTTTATTTTCCTTCCTATTTATTATTTTGAGTAACAATATTCATTAGTAGTGGTGATCATCATCGGTTTAGGTGATGATATGCCATTAATTTATTGTTCAATGAAATTGTAATGCATTTCAATCTACCAAACAATAAAAAAGATATCCACTATCACTGGATGGCCCCAACTAATGTTTAATAATATTTTTATTTCATGTATTTAAGCTAAGTGAAAAATTGAATTTTTACTTTAAGTTAACAATCATTTGCACGAAAACGTGCCTACTAAGAAAAGATTGAGGAGGTTAATGACAAGAAAAAAATATTAAGAGCAAAAGTGTAAAAATCAAAGTATAGATTGAGGAAAGTTATTGCAATTTATCATTTTAATTATAGATGTCACAAGGACCAATTTCACGTGCTGGGCAGCATGATTGCGATGTTGTGGATTCATTTCTTTTTAACTTTTGATAAATTTAGAATCCAAATTATGTTCTGTATAATTAAAAAAATAAAGTACGGCCCAAAGGGAATTAAAAAAAATGTTCGACCAAAGGAAGTTTATTTTAGAATAATGTCATCTACCATTACTGTTCTTGTTGCCGATACTAACTGTAGGTGATAGTAGGGTTCGGTATCTTATTGTTTAATAAATGTACTTCACCGTCATCTAGACGAGTAATTAACACTAATAGTGTTACATAATATTTACTTTATTTTAAAGCAAATTATATAAAACCTATTTAATTTATATGATTCTATCTTTTCATTTTAAATAATAGAATATTTGATTCTCAATCATTTAAAAATGTATGGGAAATGTCCCAGACCATTACAAATGGCACTAGACGGGGGACTTTTTTAATTGGTCTGTTTGACTAGTCTCCTTAATTTTTTTTTTTAAAAAGTCTATTTTACCCTTAATAAAATGATTATTATATATTTTAAAATACATCCTTGTCTTTTCAAATAATTTTAAACTTAATCCTTATCTTCTATTTCTTTCATTTCTAATATTAATTTATAATTTAATTCTATGATCTAACAAATTAGAGTAATTTGTAACATTTTTAT